>WKFP01014334.1:302793-390286 GCA_011057875.1 Pterocles orientalis
GTGGGGCTGTGCTCGGGAGCTGGGGGGTGGCCGGGGGGGCTCGGCGGGGCCTCGCAGGCTGCCTGCGCCTTTTGTCCCGGAGCCTCCTCCTGGGCGGGTGTTTTCTTTACTTGAGGTGTTCGGCTGCGGGCAGGCTTGGGAGCAGGAGCCCTGGTCGCTGTTCTTGTTTTGTTGCTTTCATCCTGCAGGCAAGGGCAGTGATGGTGATGGTTCCTGGGCTGGGGGTAGCGGGGTGTCCCCCTGGCCCAGGCCACCGGTGCGGCGCTGTCACAGAGGATGCTCGGGGTGCCAGGGTGCAGGGGGCCGGGCAGCTGTTGGCTCAGTTGGTGAGCGTAGCCATCAGATGGTGATAACCCTTTGTTGATAGGGAAGGTTCAGACCTTGTGTTGTGCCTCCTTTAGTGTCTTAAATGTTTTAAGGCTTCCTGACCAGTGCTTGCAGATGAGCAGTCCTCGGTAATATCTTTTGATGAAGGAACTCTTGTGTGTGTGTCCTGAATTCTCCAGTACATCATCCTGGCAGTTAACAAATTCAACCATTTTTAGTCCCTTTGTTTAACCCCCCCCACACATGTATGTTACCTGGTGATGACTAGCCTGTAGGTTGATCGTGTCTTATGCTTTAACTAGACAAAAAACGATTATAAGGCTGAATGGATAAAATGTAGTCATGCTCACGTTTTAAAAACAGGTATTTGCTGGGAGTAATTGCTTTGAAAGATCAGCTTCCTCTTATATTTTCTTTTAGGTAGTTGTAGTCACTGCACCTAGAGGTAAGCTTTTTGTAAGGCTTTTTTATGGTTGCTTTCATTGTTTACTGAAAAAAAAGCTTACTGTGCTACTCTGTAGCAGACAAAAGTAAATAAAATATCGTCTGAAGTTCAAGGTAAAAAAAGAAAACTGAAAAGACCTGCAAGTATTCAATTACTGTGGTCTTGTGTGGTAAAATCATTCCTTACAGGAATGAAAAATGCCCTTAGTTTGGACTTCAGTTAAGGAAAATGAATCTGCGATGCTAAAGTTGTTCTGGCCATGCAGTGATAGATGAGATTTACAACCCAAGTATGAAAAGAAATTTCTCTTATTGTCTTATTTCTCAAGTTTCATAATAAACTGTTAATTAGTTTTAAATCCTTCCTTGCTGTGTTACTGAAGAACCAAGTAAGACCTTGCAATGTTGTTCTGTTCTCGAGTTTGATGCCACATGCCAAACTTCTAAACACTTCACTTGGAGATAGTAAGTTTTCATGTACTTTAGAGTTCCCCTTTCTTTGGGAGACGTTGTGATGGGGATGTCATTTTATAAAGTATATTTGTTTAGTTTTGTTCAAAACAACAAAGGCTACAGAAAACTTAGAGCTTAACCGCTCCCCAACTCTGGGATGAGTTTTCCATCCATGTTCTAAGAAGTTGCTGAATTCCAGTGCTTTCTGTTAGTCTTGAATTATTATTTTTTTTAAAACCACCTTTCCTTTCCTGAGGAGCCTTCTGTCCAGTCAGAAGCTTTTTTATCTTCTGTGTGATTTTTACAGCAGATTTGCCTGTGTTTGAGATTTGTGTCAAGGTCTTTCACTTTTCAGTACAGCTACATTGCCTTTTTGCAGTAGGAGATGCAAGAATGTTTATCCTGGAACTTAATTGCTGAGTTAGTTGATGGATGTATTTACATGGTCTTTAAGGAAGAGGAACCCTATTAAAGATAACTTCTAGTGAGGTCAGGGGAAATTAATTCTAGCCAAATATGACTTTGAATAAGCACTTGAAATTTGGACCACCTCACTTGATTTAGTGTCAGTTCACAATGCACGTAAAGTGAAAGTCCTGCTTGCTAATGTTGCTAGGTGGAAGGCTGTTCATATCTCAAGCTTGTTCTAAACTGTTGCTTAAATTTCTTGAGTTGCTAATTTCTCACATTCATCTGTGCCTTTAATAAACTTCCAGTGGGAGAATATTCAATTTATGAGGCTCTGGCAAGGCTGTACCTGTATACCATCAGCTCTGTACTGCAGGAAGATCTGTGCTGTGTTGCTGTTGAGACCTGCTCAGGAAGCCCTTTTAAAAGGGGATAATTTATTGGTGTGAGTTTCTCCTGAATTTCCCTCTTTGAGCCCTTTAAATTCAGAACCTGCTTGTTGTTGAACTTTTTTAGGGTTGTTATTTTGAAATTGCAATTTATATGGCTTTGACCTAAAAAAACCCGGGAAAATATTTTTTACATAACTGACTAGCCAATAACTGTCAATTTTTTAAAAAAGGGGGATGTTCTTACCTTGGAAGATCAGCATTTATGGATTATGTACGGAATCAATTCTTTTTTATGGGGAAAGCCTACATATCAGAGTATAAAATGGTAACTTGAACTGAAAAGAGTAAATATAGTTGCCATAAATTGTAAGCGAAGTATAGGTGAAAATAAAATGCAACTAGGCATGAAACAGAAGATACACCTAAGACAAGGTAGTAGATGGTGTGTGCAAACAAACCCGACCCTCTTTAATGACAGTTCATACTGGGTGCCCCAGGGGGGCTGAATGTGACCTTTGCTTGTTGTTTGTGTGTTTGTTGCCATTTGTGTGCTTTCCTGCTGTGCTAATTTAGCCTGTTGCTGAGAAATCCTGTGATCTCGGGATAACTTTTGTTAATGAGCCATGCACCTATAAGCAAAACTTTTTCCTCAGAAGGAAAAGAGGCGACTAAGGAAAGAGAACAAAAGTGATCGGAAGCATAACAAGATGGATATTTGCTTCTAGTGAAATAATCAACAGTGATGTGAAGCTCTTGGAACAGATGAAGAAAGCAATACACTTTAAGGATGAAGGGAGCCTTTGTGAATAGGTTACGGGTGAAAGAGTTGAGTTCCCCACCCACCCCCAAAACTTGGTAACTAATATCCCCTAGGGATTAATCCTCTACAGGAGAAATGAAACCCTTCCAACTGGTATGTCCTGGTTCACAGTTATGCTTTTAGCTGTCTGGTATGTTGAAGGTGTTGTGTACTTTCCTCTGAAAATTACCAGCTCCTGATAGAAGATGTGATGCTATTCAGATGTGCGTGCCTGGGTAACTGTGCTTAGGGACGTGTAAAAGTGAATGATACAAGTGGAGACAGCAGCTCCCTGTGCTTTACAGCACACAGTTTGGGTTAGTGAAGTAATGCAGTGGGAAAATGACACTATTGTCAAAAAAAACCCCACGGCCTCAGGGTGCTGATCTAACTGTTTACAGCTGTGGGCTCTCTAGGTTTGTTGCAAGGCTGGGAGGAGGAACAAGTGTGGAGACAGAGTGGGAGCCCACAGGTGGATCAGGTTGAGGGTAATGTGCTGCATCCTAAGGGAGGTTAGTTGATGTGTTTGGATATCAGAGATTTATAAAAACTTTGTTGCAAATTGGAGTTGTGTTTGTTAATTTTAATGCAGTTTATCTACTTCTAGGATGTATTGGGTTAACAGCTCAAATCTGAATTTCTGTAAGCTGCATGAAACCTTAAAGCTTGCAGTGACATAGACAAACCTCTTTGTGTGTTCACTTGTTGGGCCATGTTGGGGGTGGGTGTTGTGGTTTGTTGGGTCTTTTTTTTAAAGACTAGTTAGGGAATTATGTGAATAATATTAAAACAATGAAAACTGAAAGCTGGAGTAGCTGAAGGATAGAAGAACCTGCATCTTTTTTGACAAGCATTTTGCCTTCCCTGGTTGGCAGTTTCCATTCCCAGCTGTCAGGTGAGGATTAAGCAAACTCCACTTCTCTAGGCCTTTAAGAGAGGAAGGGAATGTGTGCTATTCCTAATATTTTTAAATTAAAAGAAATCATTAAAGTTGCAAAGTTATTTTGGAATATAAGTCCTTAAGCAGCAAAAACTGCTGATAGGGAAAGGAACAGGATTCTCTTTTGGTCATTTGAAGTATGTACGAATACTATATACTGATGCATGGGATTTTTTTGGTTCCTTTTCTTCTCTTTGGAAGAAGTGATAACTATTAAAAAGAAGCCAAAACTAGACTTGTGAAACTTGCGTAATTGTCCTTAATTTGTTATGTGCCTGATTAGAGTCAGTTTGCTTGTTCTGTGGTGATGACTGACCATACTGGGGAGATGAGAACTCATTTCAGTATGCAGTCTGTCTGCACTGTCCTGAAAAGATAAGTGATGTTCCAACATATCTGCAAGATGCTGGTAGTTGTTAGAAAGCTGTGTATTCAGGAACAAAACACACTTCTCACATAGGAAGCTGCTCCCCATCTTGAAGTAGCTTTTCCACCTCTAAGAATGACTTCCCTTTTTCCTGTCATCATGCCACAGCTGAGATTATGGACAAAAGTGAGCCCTTGCTGTTGAATGCACTGTTCCTTCTCACATCGCTATGAAGAAGTTGCTGGATTTTAAGTATTTCCAAGTGGTTTTTCTCTAAATAGACTGAGATGTCTCATCTGCATTTGACTGCAGAAGCAGTGATGCCAGCTGCTACTATGCTGCTTTTCCTATAGAAGCCTGCTGCTGCGTGAACATATATAATATACGCATTGAGACTTGTACAAGGATTGCAAATAGCAGGTTTTTTCCTTCAAGTAAGCACACACTGTGTTGAAAAACAACTACTTAATAGTACCAACTAAGTGCACGTTGCAAGACAAAATATGGTTTGATATGATGTGGTGGGTTCTTTAAACAAAGAACCTATTTAAACGGAAAATATAGCTTGTTCTTCATTAGTTTGCAGCTCTTCCTCTTGCATCTCAATAAGATACCTAATTAGTGGAGAGCTGTGCTTAGAATTATTTCAGATATCTGAGAGACCAAGCTAATGTGGTTACATAACATACTTTTATGAATATATTGATGATGGCTGTCAACTGAATAATCTAGCTAAAGAAGTCTTGTGTTTTTATTCGAACAGATTATGGATGTAGCAGTACAAAATGCATCTCTTGACATGACGACAGAGGTAGCAAGTAGCCTGCTGAGACAGTGGCTCATTCTGCAGGGCTTCACAACACTTTGGTTTAGAACATTTGCAGAGTCACATATAACGTAGTTTTTCTAACTCCATAGTTGCCTGCAGGAGTTAAGTATTAACAGACTTAATAAAGAGCATTTTATTAGTGCTGTCATTATTATCTGGCGATATCTTCATAAAAACATCTCTGTGGAAATATTCATCCAAGTCCTTGATGCATCGTTGTACCTGAATGCCCAGTGTGTAAACAGAACGAATGTTTTCAGATTCAAAAGCTGTAAATGCAGAATGTTTTCATCAGTGATGAAAGTTAGTGTTGTAATTTAGGCAGCAGGTGGGTGATTGTATAGACAATATAGAAGGTTACTGTGTGCTTCTGTGGAGTGTTCGCCTTCTGAGACTTGTTCTAAATCAATGATTGCTTTTTACTTGTGGTAAGTGGAAGTAAGGAAGCATTTTAAAACTATTGAAAGAGGATTTTTCTGGAGCCATTCTGCTCCAAGAAATGGGTGACCTGAAGACTTGTTTTCTTGCTCCCAGATGTTCAGAAGAAGGATTTGGTTTCAGTCTTTCAGTGGTCTTTGGGAATTGTTGTATTTCTAAATGTGTGCAGCAAGGAGATAGGAAACTTCTTGAAAAGGAAGCAAATAGGAAACACGGGAACATGAAGCGCTGTTCTTGGCCAGAAAGTGTAGTGAAGGTTATAGTGGGATTTGGAGCCAAGCTTCCCAAATTCGTATGACCAGTTCTTTATTATTTGGGTTTTTTAAAAAAATGCTGCTTCCTCTAATGAAATTTTGCTGGCTGTTGCTCAGGAAATAAGATCTGTTCAAAGATTTTAACCATATAAAGAGGAAAAATGTCTTCTGCACATTTTTATTTTATGTAAAATCACTTGAGTTTTAGTAACAGAAGTGACTAATGGTTGCATAGCCTTGGAAAACAAAACTACAGAAGGCACTGATTATTAAGAAATTGAAGTGGAAATGGAAATATTTAATCTTTAAAACTGAAGAGGACCAAAGGAGCTATCTAGGTTTTTCTAGGGAAATAGTTTTGTTATCTGGGAAAACAAAGATAAAACCAGATTTTTTTGTTGGAACTCTTTGCGGATGTTAGAAGCTAGGAACTGCAGTGTTCAGAGTAATGCCTGATTTCTCGGGAGAGAGTTCACAACATACACTTTTGAAGATATGCTTGGAAGTGGTACTAGGCTGTATTTGAAATATTTGTACTTTCAGTAAAAGGAATCCTCAAAATGTAAGAGCTAACTGTGGAAGTGCCAAGCTATAGTGGAAAAAACACCAAGAGTCACAGTACTTGTAAAGCTAGATTTTTCACTAGGTTAAGGTGCTGGGAGTCAAGCTTCATTGGAAAAAGTAGCACTACCAAGCCATACAGCTGCAGAATTGTCCCCCTTCCCACTAGGAGGGGTTGAGAAGAGTAGAAGAAAGAAGTATAAATATTCTGCTAATCAAACTGATGGCAGTGTGATGGATAGATAAAGGTTCAAAGTGAGCCCCAGAGTGCAGGGTGCTGTTGAGTGTTTGGGTTGGTTTTCTTTTCCAAATTGTCCAACCCCCACTTATTGTTTTGCTGCAGTTTCACTTTTTTCCTGCTTCTCTGCACAGACCTAATGTTTTTTCTCTCAAGTCCTATATAGCTTTGCTTTTATTAAGGTTGATTCCAGAGAGACAGTATAAAATAAACTAGAGGAAGTGGAGAAATGTGACTAGTTCGTTCTTTTTAATAAATATTTGCTGATGTATGTTCAAGAATTTGGTCTGGCTTTAGTGGTTTGGTTTGATTACTTTGACATTTTGCAACTTTCTAGTGAAGCGATTTCTTCTTAGGCTAATAAACAGTGCCTGCAAAAAAGAAACAATAACCAGAAGTCATTTTATTAGGTGTGATCTTAAATTAGGTCAGGGTGACTTAAAGGTATGTGTTTTGTGTGGTTTTTTTTCTTAAGCTACATGAATGATTGTTTGCATCCTCTGCTGCCACATGGCATATAATCAGACCAAATAAGGAAGCAGCTTGTTCTGCCTTTGAGTGAGGGAAAGGAGACCTGCTCAGAGAATGAGCAATTGCTGTAGGGAGTAGTCAAAGGGAGTGGAAATCTGGCAAGACCAATTGCATTTGGATAGTCCATCCCATGCATGTTACTGTTCTTTTGCCTGTCCCTTATTCTTGGCATGTGTGAAGCCAGGGCTTTATTATCAAGCTCATACATATACCAAGTGTAAGACAGCAAATGAATATTGTAGTTGAAAGGAATGGGAATAGGATGAGGAGGGAAGAAACAGGAGCAGAAGCAGGTGATCCACATGTTTTATTTGCATGGGTTGGAGATGATGTCTTCATAATCAAAAGATGGAAACTTTCAAAGGATCTTTTAGGACCTGCCATCTTGAGCATCACTGCTCCTGTATGCTTATCAGCATTTGGTGTGATGTGAAAGAGGGCAGGATATGGAGAGAGCTGTAAATACAAATAGCTAGCAGAAGACAACAGGGAGAAGCATGCTGTGAAAAGATCAGACATCAAGATCCCCCAAATTACTGTACGTTATACAGAAGGAGGTTGCAGAGAGCTGGAGAGCAGTATGGAGTTGTTGAATACCATTTTAGGTACCACTTCGGAAGTGTCCACTGTTACCTTCTGAAGTATAGAGGCTATGGAGCAACTTGCAATTAATGGTGAAAATGTTGTAGGATGCGAGCCTTTTTTCTTGTTTTCTGTCTAATGGCTGTATATATCATTCTTCTTAAAAATGTGTATTGGTTTTTGATAAATATTGTTTCCGTGAATTCTACATTAATTGGACACTGTTTTAAAAGCTTTTTTCAATAGATGTGGGCTTTTGTTTTAAATTGTTTGCTTTGGGAAATAGTCCTGTTCTGCTTCAGCTACGTAGGAGTGCATTCTGCATCTTAAAAACAAAACTTTGCTGGTTACAAGACTGGGTCAATTTATTCACTCATAACAGAATCTTATTTTTCTTGTGGTTGGGGAAGGCAGGTGACTTTTGAAGAGGTTATCAAGCAAAAGCATACTGAAATGAAGTCAATAAATAGTTAATTCTGAATTCAGGTGGGTCAATAATCAGCCTTACTGGAGATAATGAGGTTGGCCCCCTGTGGATTTTAGTCTCTTACATAGCAGCTGTCTCCTATAGTTCAATAGTTTGTGAAATGCAGTTAAAATTGGAAGCATTTGTGTGACACATTCTTTGCTCCTGCTTCAGCATTAATGTGATTCAGGGTGAATAAACACTGTTTATACTTTTAGTGGTGTTATTCTTTGCATGGTTTTTATAGCAGTTATGTTTTTCTTTCTTGGTTTGTTTTTTTTATTGTTTGAAATTTTTTAGCCTTGTAAGCACATATAGTTATCTGTAACTCACTTTCCAGGTATTGGCTAAAAACAAGGTCAATAGGACTGAGATCTCTTCTCTAAATTAATTGAGATCTGTTTGAAAGGTTTGACTGGAACATGTTTGTACAGAGTTCTTTTTCTGATCGGATGAACTGTCCTTATGTAGTAGCATATTAATTACAGATAAAAGAATCATATAAGAGTTGAAACTACATGAATCTGCCTTGTTCTGATTACTTGTGTTGACCGAACAGTTTTCCTTTTAAAATATCATTTTTCATTTGTGGGATTCAAATTGGCTATCTGGACTCCAGAAATGGACACTTGGGCTTTTTAAGAAGATTATTTTTTGTCTTTACACCACTGTTCTATGAAGTTGTTCCTACCTGCTGCTTTTATAGAGGAGCATTCTGCACCTGGGCTTACTGGGGCAGTAGCCTATATCGCCTGTTCTGTGTCTTGCATTTATTGTAAAACTCTTTCTGACATGCTGATGTAGGGGATAGTCCTGCAACTACTTCATAGGACTACTGATGTGTTTAATCTTGTGCTGCTTTATTTTTAAGTGTGGGATGTGTATTTCTGAGCTAGAAGAGACTCCCCAGTTATCTGGGGTTGCAATAATCTCTTTGTAAACAAGGATAAGCTAAGGAGGAAAATGTTGGGGGTTTTAATCTCACTTCTGCTGTTTGTCTGCAGGTGGCAATAAAAATCATTGACAAATCTCAGCTGGACGCTGTGAATCTGGAGAAGATCTACCGAGAAGTACAGATAATGAAAATGCTTGATCACCCGCATATTATAAAGCTCTACCAGGTATGGTTAATGATGTCTCTTTCTCCTTCTTCCCCTCTCTTTTGCTCCTGTATGAAGAGTTTGCTCTACACCAGTGACTTCTAGGAGATCACCACTCCATGACAAACTCGGTTTCTGTGGAAGTGATTTGCATTGGATAAGTGTTTAACCTTTTTGGAAGTACATCAGCTGTGGTCTTTCATTCTATGGTAGCAATTAGGCTCTCTGTGTTAGATAATCAAGTGTACCTAAAATGTACAACCTTCTGTGTATTTTTTTAAGTAGATTTTCTTACTGAAAGAGCTTGGTTGGAAATGCCTGGTGATGAGACTTTGTCTGTTAGTAGACAAGCTACTATGTAAGCTAGAGCAGGGTAGGAATATTCAGCATCATGTGTCTACAATGAGTACTACCTGGGAGGATCTGCATGGATGGAGTGGTTTTCTTTAGCTGAGTCTTGGCTCAGAGTGCAGATTGAGGAGTACTTGTAGCCCTTTTTCTTATCCAAAGATGAAACATGAGGATACATAAATTCTGCAGATGTGCCTGTGATGTATATGCACACACCAACCAAGAGCTTCCCAAACACTTTAAGATAAAGTGCATTTGCTAGGAAACAGATAACTAGTTCTTTGGATTTCTTTTTGTTGGAATCTTGTATTTTTACTTCTGTTGTGGATATGGACAAATTAATTAATCCTAAAGTGAATTATGAATGTTGTGGCATTGAATGCACCACTTTGTAATGTAAAGGATGAATTATTATGGTGCAACAATGTGTATTTACACAAGAGATAAGCCTGTACTTGTGATAATGCAGACAGTTAAAAATTTTGAAGGTTTTTACTTGTGATTTTTTTTTAGTGTGGCTAGTTTGTACAGTAAAATACAGGCTTGTTTTATATTGGTTCTCTTCTGTTTCATTTTCTGTTCTTGCTATGGTAAATGGTAAAATGTTTGAGGCTGCTCCTGTTTCTGCTTCAGTTAACTCTTGCTTTTAAGGCTTTCCTGATAATGTTTTATTTGGGGTCTGTTTGTTAGTGTTCTGTTCAACAAATCACATTGTGCTTCCCAGATGTTCTCTTACTTGTTTCAAATAAAGTAGCTCAACAAACAATTGAAGACTTGTGCATGCTAAAACCAAACTTTGTAAGTGCATCTGACAACATCTGTAAAGGCAATGAGAGCACAAGGACTTGGACCTATGGGGTTAGGGTTGTTCTACTGAATAAAGATGAAGATCCCAGTTTAGACTTGTTTAGCTTTATCTTATGGGAAAGAGGCTGTCACTTCATCTTGAAAATACCAGCTCACCAAGTAGAGGTGGGCCTTAGGGAGTTATATTTCTAACTAGCTTGAGTAATACCTACGACAGGTCCTTCTGAGTGAATGACAAAACACAAAAATGGCAGGGGAGAGTCTGAGAATAATTAAGTCTGGAGATCAGCAAAAACACTTGAAGAGGAGGGTAATTGTTATGTAGTGCATAGTGCTTACCCCTTTACTATTGAAGGATTGGCTTGTTAGAAATGTATTTGGTACACAGGTGAGTTTATTTAAAAAAATCAATCAATTTGTCTTGCTAGTTTGCTTGTGAGTGCCCATCACTGTACTGTGTCCTCACTATGAGTTTCTGAGTTGTCTCATGTTGAGGAGCTACTGAGGATTGTACAAGTTAGATAATGAAGCTAGCAATCTTGGCTTGACTAAGAATGGTTCCGTAGATATGTAATCCACAGGCTGTTGCAGCTCGCTGTCTCCAAATGTTGGTTTAAAACAGTCTTTCCAAACTGTTTTGCCTTCCAAATACAGACATAATCTGCTCTAGAATTAGACAAGGGTGCAAAAGACATTAAAGAATTGCCATCTTGTTTTGTCTGCTGGCTTGTCAGTTTTGTGTAATTCTGCTGGTTTTATAACTATATATCTTTAAGGGTTGCTTTTTTTTTTAAAGCATTCCCCTAGAAGTAGTTTAGTTGTGAGCAGTCTTATAGTACTTTTAGGCTTGTGTGTCAATAAAAAGCAGAAAATGAAATTCCAGGAGGTCTTGTCCACAGACAGCTCAGGCTGAGCTATATTACTGTGTTCACTGAAATAGGCTCAAAATGTGCTCAGTGTGGAAATTGTTGTATTGTACTAAAGGAAAGTCCTAAACGAATTTATTTTTTAATTTATTAAGCTATTTGTACAATGCATTCCTGAGTAGCTGTTTAGGATCATTGGGAAAAGGCAGTCTAGGCAGTTATCTTGCAACTTGTATCATGGAGGTAGGGAACTTCGAGTTGTTGGGTGAAATCTTTCTGTTCAAGGCCATGAGCAAAACTGTTCATGAAAAAGTTGAAGTCCCTCCCTACCTTCTTTCTGTTTTCCCGTTTATTTCCCTTTTTTCCTTCCAGCCTCTCATGTTTTTGAATTGTGAGTAGTCTGTGCTTGTATTAGGAAGATGGGAATTTACCAGAAGAGAAAGTAGAAGATGCTTAAAGCTTGGTGGGTTTTTACCTCCCCCTACCAGAGGATATATTGAGATGTGATAGTTCTGTAGCTATACTGTCTGATTGTACAATGGGATCTTGTGATGGTGTGCTTTAACCTGAATTTTGCCAGAATTTAAGACTGCTCGTGTGTGGTTGTTTTATTTCTATAACTAGAGAACCGTTGGTAACAGAGGTCAGCATTATCCCCAGTCGTCTTTTCCAAGCATCAGCCATCAGCATGTTAAAAGAGTTGAGCAAGGGAATTACTGTAGGTCGATTCACTAGTGGAAAGTCTTTAAACTAGCTGCTGAGGATGCTATCATTTTGTATTAGCCACTTGTGCCCAAGAACTCTATCCACCTCCTCTTTGATATCTTGGCTTTATGAAATATTTAAAGTTTATCCTTGTGCTTAGCATGCAAATACCCTCCTTGAAATTGGTGATGTAACTTGAAAAAACCCAGTGAAAGATTGATAACTGTATACAAGGCAAAGACTTTGCCGAAAGACTCACGAAAAAGCAATGAATGCAAGTGTCTGGGTGTGTGTTTGCTTTTTACTCTTCCTGCAAATGATCTCATGTGCAGTTTCTCTATCAACAGGTGATGGAGACCAAAAGCATGTTGTACCTGGTGACAGAATTTGCCAAAAATGGAGAAATTTTTGGTAAGCGAAGGAATGTTTTCATGATCAACATTTAATGTCAACTTCTAAAGTTTGTCAGTTGTATTTATCTTACTGAGTGATCCCTTTTACTCCACTCTTGTCACTTTCCTTTATTGGTCAAGAAATGTGTAACTGGCACTGTTTCTCATTTTAGGACAAAGAACTTTAGGGAAAACTGTTACAGTTTCTTACTAGCAGAAGAAAAAAGTTGTAAAATTACCAATGTTCCTTTAGCAGAAGACATAGCTTGTTAAACAGAACAGTGCAGAATAAACTCTCATATCAGCTGATAGAATTACCAGGTTTTCAGCATTAAGCTGAGATGAAAACTATCAGGCTAAACTTTTAAATATAATGAGCAGCATCCCAAAAGTATTTTGAGTAAACCGAAGAATCTGTTTCTTATGCAGTTTTGTACTGATTGATTGGACATGTTTTAATGTTTCCAGGAAGTACATGGTGGGCAAGAATGAGGGTCAGGGTGACTTGGAGTAAAACTCATCATAAAAATTTTAGGCTGTCTGTTGACCTGCATGGTCAAATTCACTTTAATTCTTGTTCTTTGGCTCGAACTCATCACTCAAGCAGGACTTCAGTGATAAATACAGTATTCTTTTTAGTTTTAATACTTCATGATGCAACTTTTTGTAGTGCTTGGCTTGGACTACAATAGAGATCTTTTTCTATTTCTTTGGAAAAAGTCACTTAAGTCAGTGCAGGACAATTCTATATAAATATTCTGAGCAGGTAAGACTTCACACTTGCTTAGCCCTCTTAGTGTACATGATCACTCAAAGTGCAGAACAGTAGAGAATTCTTCAGTGTTTGGAAGGACCAGAAGAATTGAGGAGAAATGTATGAAACCTGATACTAAGTAGTGAAGTGCATTTTGTTTTAACCTGTTAGTGCCTTTAACTTTAAAATGTGCACTAGTGATCAAAGTAAAAATGCCTTTTTTCAGCTCCTGCATGTGTAACAAAAAAAATTGGGTGAGCCTGTGTTGATTTTCTGACCAATAAACTGTTTGAAATGGTTGAAAACCTGCAGAATAGCAAGGCAATGTTCTAATAAGGCTGGGATGAGAAAATACCAAGAATATCACTTGGATTTTTGTATAGAGCATGTTGGCATAGGTCTGTTTTGGAGTCTAGTAACCTTTGAGATCTTGTGCATTTCTCAGGAATGTGGGTTTGGGTGTTTTGGATTGGTTTTTTTGTGTCGTGTGTTCCTCTGAAGGAACAGCATGATTTGCTTTACACTGATCACCATCTGGAAATACTGAATAAGGAGGAATAGGATTCTGTTTTTCTTGCCTAAGCTGCTGTTCTCAAACCAGGGCTCATCTTGAAGCCCAGCCATGAGTTGCAGGCTGGCCTACAACCCTCTCCCCTCTGCCCCTCTTTTCTGAAATCTTTCCATTCATATTATTACTTGCCTTGGGAACTACGTTAGAGGTTGTTTATCTTGCAAGATTTTGTATGCAGATTGCATAAGTGATTAGCCTAAGCCAAAAATCTATCTAAAAATTACCTTTGTGCCTACAGTAGGTTAAGTTTGTGTATTTTGTGTAGTTTTAAGGTTTCATATACGAAACATTCTCAGTACTCAACAATTAAGTTGCATTTATGTGACCAGAAGTGTTTGTTTTTTGCTGCTGCTTTACGTGAGAAAGTGGGGTGGTTATAGGGAAAAACAAGTTAACAGAAGGCAAAAATTATGAAACTTTAATCAGTGTGGCTAAAGATTCTAGAAGTAACTTGGATGGTGACTCTTTGCCTTCTTATTTGTCTTGGCTTTAATGTGTATAATTTCCTGTAAGACTTTGACTTAAGCTCCCTAGTTCATTCTGAAGAAGCAAAGCCTTTTGGGCTCAGACTTTCCTTGTTTGCAGATCCTTTAATGGATGTTTCAGACACAGTTCAGCTAATTTGCTTAGATCTTGTTTTCTCATTAAAATAATTGGGGAATCTTTCTTGGTCCATTATTAGACACCTAATATTTCTGTACAGGTTTTTTCTAAATTTTTTCTGATTTATTGGAACGATTTCTTAGTGTGACTTTTGTAATTAAGGACTGGATATTCTACTGCGGTATGTATTTGTCACTTATGTTTTTGGAGGAGGAACCAGAAATGAGGTAATGGCAGAAACATGAGGGGGGAAAAAAGGTCTTTTCAGTTTTTTCTGCAGACTCTCAGAAGGTACACTACAATGGTAAGCACTAGGTGAAGAGCAAATGATCACTGTCTAGCAATATGTAATAACAGCTTTGGTTTATGTTTGACTGCTACCCAGGACAGTGGGTTTATTTTCCATGAATGAGTCTAGCCTGTTTCAGTAGAATAACGGAAGAAAGGAATGGGGAAAATACCAAAGGAGCAGAAATATTCTTCAGCTAAAAAGATTTTCCTTACCTTTGAGTAGTTCATACATAGCAGGCACTGCTGCCTTGTTACTATAATACCTCAGTCCTATTCCTAAACAACTTTTCTTACTTAATAAAGCTCATTTAATGAGTTTTATGTTTGATACCCAAGCACTTAGTGTTTTCACATGCATTTGAGTTGCAGTAACAAAAATTGGAGTTGAGAATGTTTCCCTGAAACGGTCAGTTAACATCAGCAGGCACAAAGAACTCAGAGGGCAATGGAATAGAGTTGAGCATGTAGAGGGCCCTGGTCATTGGCACACAGAAGAGGTGGAGCCTGGCTGATCTTTACTTTTTACACTGGTGGACAGGGGGATGGATTTCATGGAAACAGCTCAAATGTTCAAAGTTCCTTCTTGTTGTCTGGGTTATCTTTCTTTCCCACCTTTTTAAGTTCTTATCATTGGACTGCTTGTGTCATAAGCAATTTATCATGTCCAGGGCAACCTTGATGTAACAAAGTAGAGAAAAGCAGGGTAGCATTTAAAAAAAAAGGCAGATGACTAAAACTGAGCTTTTCTTCCTTCCTATCCTGATCCTCCTTTGGGTGTCTTTGGTATTGAATTGCTATGTCAAGTTTAACAATGTGTGAAATAAAGTCTCCCTTTTATAACACTACTTTTTCCAAGCAACACAAGTAGTGGGATGCTCATCTGGAGTCCTGTACGGAGGTGTCTTCAAAATTTCTAATGCTTTGCCATGTGTGATCTTGCTTTTGGGGGAGTTCTACTTTGTTTTATCTTGTAAAGGAAGATAAAGGTTAGAAGCCTGTGGAACCTGCTATTTCCTCAGTTAATCAGTCCCCTGATTAACTCAGCATTTAAGTATTGTGCTTTGTTTTATTCTTTGACTAAGCTTTGCCCTTGAAGAGGTGTTTAAAAACCAACCGTGCAACCAAAAACCAAACAAAATCGCTCTAGGTTTGTGGCAAGAGCAGCTTATTTAAATTTTTACTCAAAAGCTAGTGAGGTGGGAGAACGATAATGAGGAAGACAAACTTGAGTCTATTGGGGCTGATGTTCCTGTATGTTCCCTCTGTAATAAGGGAGGATTGAGAGGCCTCTCCAAGGGCTGGCTTAGAGCTTTGACTTGCCCTCCAGAGGAGCCTCTTTTTCTTCTCTGGGTACAGGAGGAGCTGAGAGAGAGATTAGACTTCCTAGGTTGAAGTTAGCCTTTGTGATAGCTCTTCTGAGTAATTTTGCTACTTGGTGATGTACAAAATTTTAGAGTTTATGGAAGTCCCTTTTCTGTCTTCCTTTTGAATAAGATACTTGAAAGAACACAGCATGCTCCTCAAGATGGTTGTCAGTAGTTGGTAAATGGTATCTGTTCTCTTAATACCATGTCAGGCTTTCAAGTTCACTGAGTAGCCTGATATTAAACCTCATTGAGCCTCTTTAGCTCTGCTAAACTGTCACTTCACAGTGCTGACTGGTAGTTCATGGACAGGATTATTTTTAATCCCTGTACTAGCATTCTTCACTGTCTCCATAGCTTCAGTGAAATTTTCTAGACTCAACAGCACTTTTGAATTTGCCTTTTGCCAGTTCATGTCATTGCAGTAAATGTGCTTAGCCTAGACCCTTCAAATGCTGTTACGCTTTGGATTAATTTTTTAAAAGGTCTTTAGATTTAATAAAACATTTAAATTAAAAAGGTTTCTGTTGTGCTCAATATTTTACAGATCTATGAAGTTTTTAACTAGCTGTTTCCACTGTTTGGTTTTTTTAAAGTATCTTTACAACCACAATCTTGTAACCTTCATCATCTCTCACCTGAAGTCTCCAGAAGAGCTGAGATGCAGCTTATCTGTCAGCTAAGCTAACTGTAGTGAACATGTTCTGAAGGGCTAATTCTCTAGCTTCTCACCAGTGACTGTATTACAAGAATCCAGACTGTGGATGGGAAGCTGACTATTAAGCATAAAACCAAAATTGTTCAGCAAGTGGAAAGGGAACATCCAAGCTCTCAGTTACGGTTGTTTCCACCCTCTCTTCCTTGCTGTCTGACATACACATGTGCATTTTAAAAGCAGTAAACATGACCAAACTACCAGCTTGTGTAACTTATGTCTAGCTTAACAATTGTAACTATTTAAAGGAATGTGCTGCTCTTGGCTGAAGTTTAGGAGCAGTTATTTTGATTTTTCTCCTTCAATTTCCTCATGTGGCTTCCCACTGGGTTTTAGCATGAAACTACCAAAGAAGTGATAATAGCACAACTTCTTCATTTAGAGTGCCAGTACAGCATTTGACCCGTGACAGGGTAACTGTAACAATGAACACAGTTTTCTGGTACTTCCTTTTTCTACTTCATGCAAGAAATGTGAAGGAGAGAAAAACTAAGGAATAGTTAAGAGGCAAACATGTCAACTGCCTGACATGGTGCCTGGGAAGAAGAGCTCAACTGCACTTCCATATACACTCTCTTGTCTCTCACAGTTGCCTTTTGTGATTGTTTAGGTGTTCCTTACAGCCTTCACTCTTTGCAGTTGAACAGTTTTTTGTGAGGACCTTGCTGCCTTTTAGAGACCCTCCAGGAAACAATGGGAAACTGTCAGGCTATATTATTATGCCTACTCTTACACAGACATCTCTCTGCTCTACTGTGAAGAACCATAAGATTTTTGAGACTTTCAAAAGCATTCTCAATGGAAATAAAATGTTTGTTTCTTACTTTTGCCAGATGCCAGTCGGGGCATTCACCACCCCATTAAAAAAAAAAATTACTTTTGTGGAAGGATAGTAATGCACAGGAATGTAAAATAAGCTTCTTCAGTCAGTCCTGTTTATGCTCTGTGTCCTGTGTCCCAAATGGTACCTTGGGACTTAAGCCTGTTTTTTCAAGAGGCTCTTGTGCTTTTATAGCACATGCCCCCTGGTTGTATAGGAAAATAGATCAGCTGAGGCAGTTCAGGGGGTCTCATCTTCTACACACATGAAATCAAACATACCTCAGATGTAGAGCTAGAAGTAAATTTGATTTTTTTAATAGGAAAGCACTGAACTTGTACAGAGGCTGGTACATATTTGCAAAAACGTTTCTTACACCAAACAGCAACTACATGTGAAAGCACTCTTATATTAAGTATGTACAGTACTAGTGTCATAACTTTGACCCTGGCTCAGATCCAAACACTAGACAGCTCATCACTCATCTTCCCTTCTTCTCCCTCTCCTAGTCCTGCAGAGGGGGGAGAGAATTAAAGGGGTAAAGGGAAAAGACTCATGGGTTGAGATAAGAACAATTTAATAACTAAACTACACTAATGTTGAAAATATTCATTTGTATATCTTACTAATAATTAATACAGTGATACTGCTCACCACCTGATGACCAAGGCTCAGCCTGTTCCCAGCTCACAATCCCAGAGCTGCGAGAGTCCTGAGACTGTAATCCCAGAAGGGAAATAAGAACCCAAATAGCCAAGAGACTAAGATGACCCTGGGAGAGGGGCAACCCAGAGGGAGACAACCTGGAGCAAGAGAGAAGTTCTGGAGAGATCCTCACCTATATACTGGCCATGACTTGCATCATATGGAATATTGTCCAGTTGGGGTCTCAATCCTAAACTGAAGATTGAATCCTAGGCTAGTAACTGGGGCTGTGCTCCATCCCACCTTTTCCTGCACCTGCAGGCACTGGCACAGCAGAGGGGCTGGAAAGTTCTTGATTATACTGGCAACAACTATAAGCATCAGTATGTTATCAGCTACCTTCTCAGCACCAACCCAGAACATAGCCTCACACTAGCTATTCTGAAGAAAGTTAACTCTATTGTAGCTGAAACCAGGCCACTAGTCATGCAAAGTGTGATATAGGTGTGTGAATTGAAGTACCAATGCTGTTACAGTTTTATTGATACTTTTCTGAGTGTTTCTCTTAGAAACATGCAGTAACTGATGCACAGTTTAACCAAAGTGATCTGAATTTTGTTCTGGATTTTGTTCTACTCATTGGGGAAGCTGAAGTAGTGTTCTTCTGACCTCAAACCAAATTTTGCTGAGCTGCCTTGCGACGAAAGTCCTGCTGCTTTCTGCTGTGGATCGAACTGAATCTCAGATAGCTTCTGGCTTCTATTTTGTTACAGAAAAATGAAAAAAAACCTACCAAAGAAATATGTAGCCAGAGGGTATGACATTAGGGATATTTTTTAAAAAGCATAGGTAGCTTTGCTCCTTCAGCCTTTGCAAGGTACAACAGAGTCATGGTTCTTAGCTCCAGAGGTGTGTATGCTGCATGTTCAAACAGTGTCCAGATTCTGGCTATTGTGGCAGAATATCCCTAGCTAGTTTCAGCTGTCTTAAAGTGGTTTCTGTAGCCCAGGGGCTGGCACACTGCCTGTATCCTAGCCTTTCCTGTTTGCAAGCTAGTTAATGCACAAACAGTATCCTTGCACGTACCGTCACCTATTTAGGTAGACTGTGGTATGTTCTGCTTCTCCAGGAGAGAAAGTGGCGTATTTCAGAATAAATTACCTGTTCTGTGCAGACTACTAGACTTGGTGAAATACTTGAGGCCAAGGCAGTTTGGAGTCTTTAAATAAGTCCTGCCAGGCTACAGCCGTGAAAGCAAATGACAGCTTGGATTCATTAACTTGTTTGCTGCACTGCTAACAAATGATGGATTAACAGCTTAAAGGGCTGGCTTGCATTCAGCGTGATTTAGTTTGTGCCTTTGATATCTGACTTCACCTTGATATCGTATGATTTGTTAGTCATTTTGTGACTGAATGATATTTAGCTTGCAAATATTATGATCTCCCCTTACTGCCAGGCTTTTGTTTGTTCTTTTGCTTTGCCAAGTTAAACCAGCTGGAAGTGTATTAAGACTTTGGTAGGTTAGAAGCTCTGAAGAGAGTTTTCATTTTTTCAGGTTCCAGAGATCAGATCCAATGTTCTTTGCTTAAAAATGTCTTTTGAGGGATGCTGAAATGGGTATACTGCAACTGAGGTCTCCAGTCTGCTGCTGCAGATGGTTCAGGAGCAGCCACCTCTGTGCTTGCAGAATGTGCTTGGGAAGTGGTAGTAGTAGTAGTAGTGGTGCATGAAATCCTTTCAATCCCACTACAAGTAAAACAAAGTTAAGGTACCTCAGGAATGGGCCATAGAAAACCACAAGCTAGCCAAGCCAGGTGTTCTGCTTTGGCATTGTGTTAGGCAGGATGATCCTTTTTGGATCACTGAGATTACATAACTAGCTTAGAAGAGACGATTAATCATTTTATTATAGATTTTGTTAAAGGTTCTTATAAATAAACAGAAGCTCGTTCTTTCTCTCTTTTCCGTTGTTTTGGAGAGAAGGATGCGAGAAATCATTTCATTTGTTTGTTGCTTACTGGCTGATCCATTTAAACCTGCTTTATTTTAACAGATTACCTCGCCAGCCATGGCCGTCTAAGCGAGTCTGAGGCTAGGCGCAAATTCTGGCAGATCCTCTCAGCAGTGGAGTATTGCCATGGTCGAAAGATTGTTCACCGTGACCTGAAGGCTGAAAATCTGTTGCTTGACAACAACATGAACATCAAAATAGCAGGTATGCAGAATGCAGATGGTATTCAGTAGCACCTTATTGTTACGAAGGCCATTCTAGTAATTCAGTCGCTGCTGCCCAAGGTGTCCTGCTGTGCTTAAGGTACGGAAAGCCAGAGTGGTAATACATGTAATATTTTTGCATTATGGATATCACAGTACATGTAGCTCAAATAATTCCTAGATTAGCTGTATTATACTTTCAGGAAAAAGGAAATAATTTTTAGAGTTGTAGTCAGTTTTTTTCTGGGTGTCGTAACGTGTCTATAATGCTGCCAGATGTTCAGGTTAAAACAGAGTTAATCAAATAAATTCTTTCAACATTAGAAAAACTCAAAATGGAAGCTTATTGATTTTTTTTTTTCATTTTGCATGCATGATTTCATTTTAATTATAAATTTAGACACAGCAGATGTTGCTAGCAATTGAAATAATTTTGTTGGTTGTCAACTTTTTACAAGTCCATGAATCCTTCTATGCTGACTTTAGCCCAGTGACACTTGAAATTGGGAAGGTTAGATAAGATCTTGATTTGGAGGGCTGTTGAACTGCAGTCGTCAATAATCTGGGAGCAGGAAAGGAAGGCTAACTGCTGTAAGAAGTGGTTTATATAGGATTAAGTTTGCTAGTTCTGAATAGATAGGTAAAGTGATAAAGCATTTCTGAGTTGTAGATCGTTGCTGGATTATTTTACCCATGAATTTCTTCTCTGCCATTTCTGAAATGGATGAACTAAACATGTAGCTTGATCTCTAATGCTTTCTGTAAGGATGAGATTGAAGAAAAGTCTCTAATGCACCAGCCGCTCTCTAAAAGAACGTTCCTTTTTGTCTGTGGAGCATGAAGGCAGTGTCCTTAAAGATTTTAAAGGAAAAGTTAACACCTCTTTAACTGGTTAGTATCTGTGTCATGAAGATTCATCCCTTTCTCTGCAACACTACAGCAAACACTGGGAAGACTAGGCAATTAATTCTGGGGATTAACTTCACCCTTGGGAAAAATCTTTTAAATCCTTTCAAGTCCTCTTTATCAGAGTGGGAAATCTACACAATCTTTTAAAAAGGAGCACTCACCTTTGAGATGAAAACTATTTCTTGAGCAAGAATTTTATCCTCTTTAAATTTAGAGAAAAGGAACCCATAATCATTGCTATTAAAAAAAAAAAATCACAGGTCATCTTTGCCTATGAAATGGGATTTTGCTGATGGACTAAGAAGGATTTCTTATCAATGTATGTATTAGTGGAGCATCTTTCCCTTATCCTGGATATGTTTGTTGCTTTTGTATTGACCTTTGGTTTTGTCTGTACATTTAAAACATTCATTTCTCCGTTCCTTTACTGCTAGCTTTCCACCTCTGGCATCTTTTTCACATGGTTTAAGAGTTTACAGAAAGGTTAAGTAACGGATAAATTAGAACTCAGGAATAGGAAAATAAAGTTTTGCAAGTTCCAGAGCTATGATTTCCGTAGAGTATTAGGCTAGTGCTTGTTATTGAACCTGAATGTAAGGTGGGTTTTTTGGCAGAAGGAAGAGTATGGAAAACAGATCCTCTGAAGCTAGAGAGAGAGAAGCCTATATTCATCTGCTCTTTGCAATGCTCTCTGTATTTCGTGACTCTTTTAGAATCTCAGAGTGGGAATTATACAGCAGGTTTATGGAAGATGTAAAAATTGTTATTTAACACTTTGTATAAGTTAATAGCAGAGTCTTTCTAGTAGCCTCTTTCATTTCATTTGATATTAACCTGTTTATAGTTATCTTTTTATTTTTCTCTATTGTGGGCCTTCATATTGATGTTAAACTATAAAAATATTAAAAGCTACCATCAGATGAAGTAGAAGGGGCTTGCAGCAGGAAGATGCGTAAAGATCTTAAGGTGACAGCTTTGATAGACGGTTATTTTCTTGAAGATACTAGGTAGTTGGGAGCAAAAGCTTCAAACTTAAATTTTAGCATAAGTAACACAAAAGAAGGTATTAATTGGATAAGATGGCCACTGAGAAGGTTGCAGCTGAAGAATGCCGTACCAAGCAGTTTCCATCAGGTTTGACATCGAATTTGTTTTTATTACTAGCAAGGTAAACCTTCTTTGTTCTTCTCCAAGTTGTTGCCTGTAGATAGCTGGATTGTTCACGTACACCTTACATTTTGCTGTTTTTTGAAGCAACGTAGGGACTGGATTTCAGTTACTGATCACTGATATGCTATGCTGTCATCAAATAAAACTTGCTTGTTGTCTGTACAGTTAAACATCTGTGCATTTGTGAAAGTTAAATACAGCTTTGAATTGAGGATGGAATAGTGAGCTTCTCTCTGTATACTTCCAGCCCCACAAAACTGCCAGATTAAGATGCCTTATAGATGTCTGCAGAAATCATGCCATCTTGATGGTAAAGCTACTGTGTTTGAACCAGTTCAGGTAGGAGAGACTGTTATTCTGAAGTAGGTTGTAGTGCTGGTTTGTCTTGCTGGTGGACAGTAAAATATGCGTTGACGTCAGAACTGGCTGATCAGCATTCAGTTCATGAAGTGGGTCAGGTTTGTTTCTAACGCGCTCATACCTTTCCTTTATCAGTACCTCTCTCCCAGTTATCTCCTTTGCTCATGTTACTATTACAACAAAAGATCCATGTGGCTCTCTGAAGCCAGTCAGATTGAATTCTGAAGTAGTTTTACAAGAATGGATTAATTACAGCTCTGAAGCTAATATCCCTTCTAAAGGATTTTTAGAGGTACAAATTAGAGACTACCTCATATTGCTAGATGCACAGCAGAAGTTGCAGTGGCTCTGGCAGGGAGCTTCCATTTCTCAAATTGCGAACGGGTCTGAAATCTTAGTCTGTTTCCATTTTTAACAGGAAAACAGATTCCATTTAAATGATGTATGTTCAAAAAATTATACCTTCTAAATTCATGATTATTCTAAAGGGGGTAATGAGATTGAGAAACAAAATACTGCAAATGTTGAGAGCCAATATTTGCAGATTGCACAAACACAGAGTTTATTCAACTGAACACAATGCTGCAAATGATCGTATTTTTTTAACGTGCAGATTCAGGCAAATGTTAAGAAGATAAAGATCACTCCATTATATAATCTCAGTCCTCTGGTAACGAGTCCAATTTCAGTCCTTTTAGAATTCTGTGGCTGTAATTTTTTTTTTTTTGAGGGCTGGCACATTTTTCCCTTAAACATCAGTAATGATCTTTAAATCTGTTTCTCTAGAATGAGAAATCTTAACAGGTTAAAAAGTATTACCTTCGATCCAGAATGATTATGGCAGATCAGCAATTACAAAGTAGAAACAAGGTGGAGGGCAGAAGGAGAATGAGAGGCTACTGATTGTTTTGTACTTAATTGAATCCTGGCCTTCCTAACACTGAAAAAAGAAGGACAACAACTAAACTGACAGTGCAATCATTAAAAATTGAGGGAGCCCAATGGAACAAGCATCCAGTATGCTATCTCAATCCTGAACTTATTTGAAATTGTTTCATGAATGGTATTAATTCTGGGGTTCTTAAGAAATGGTTTAACATCATTTGAAGGCACAAGTGTAGGAAACATAATGGAAACAAAAAGAGGTAATCATACTATTTTACATACCCTAACAAATAATGCTGATCTCCCTACATGGGTGATTATTTTGTCCAACAATTGAATATAATTGGATTTCCAAAGATAAGAGCCGATTGCTGAAATACACAACACTGGTTTTATGTCCTATGTCACATGAAAAAGTCCATTATGTATGTAGCTCTTACTATGCTCTGTCTGTCTTTTGTGCATGCTATTTTTTCAGCAGAAGTTAATAACTGAAGGATACTGGTGTTCCTTGCCCCTGAAAAAGGGAAGAAATTGAAGTTTTAGAACTGCAGATGAAAGACAGAATGAAGGGACCATTTTGCAGGTTTATAAGACGCACACAGACTCAGGAGTCATCCCTCTAGCAGAGACAGCGAGAGTATACCAGGCTGGCTGTTTTCTGCCACCTGTTCCCCTTGTGCTTGTCCCTACCCCCAAACCCCAGCAGCCAGTATTGTTGTGTTAGTGCTTATACAGAGCGCATCCGTGGGTGCTACTCCTTGTATCAATTTATAGACCTTTCATTCATGGATTTGCCTAACAAAACTTAATCGTCTGTGCTGTCACAAGACTGTCAGATGCAGGCCAATTGCTGCTGTTCCACCCAGTCGAGCACTGTCTCGACACTGTAAATTCTGTAATTCTGTTGCTCTGATAGAGAGCAAAGGTAACAGCCTTGCAAGGATCATGCCATTCAGTTCTAAGATGCCCTTGCTCATGAGCTACTTTTGGTTTGGGTTTTTTTGTGTGTGTTATGAAATTAAGCATGTAAAGATAATAGTAGTAAAAAAGAAAAAACAAAATCCTAATTGTAACATAAACCTGAAGCTTCTCTTATATTGATCAGTCATACTTAAAGACTCTGGTCTGGTTTTGGCTGTTCAGATTTGTTTGTATTTTGTTTTGAAGTGGCTTCCACATGTTCCCATTCACCAAATAGCTAATTTAAATCCAGTCTGGATAGGCAAAGAGTTTCACTTTCTTAGGAATTGAAATCTTGTATATTTCCAAGCAGGCCATGCTTTCTATAGCTGTGCTTACAAATATATGTAGGTGTACTTGTGAATCTGATAACGAAGATTTATGAGGGTGGCACCTGAGTAGGAGCTGCAGTTCAGAGATAAAGATTGATATTTATCTGCAGCACTAAGAGGATGTTGAAAATCTGACAAATTCAAGATAAGTGACGGGAAAAATCAGATTTAATGACACCTACACAGATGGCAAAATGCTTCCGAGAGAAGAAGTTTCTTCATGTCTCCTGAAATATGGTCAAGGTTGCCAAGCCAATTATGTATGAAGAAAAGTCTCCTTGAAGAGAATAAAAAAAATCACAATGGAAGCCTAGCTGTGATAGGAAAAAGGCAGGTGATATACAGTGATTGGGGGATTTTTTGGTAGAAGATGTTGTTTCCCCCTCTGTTATTACAGCCGAAGTTGCTGTTGTTTCAGAAGTGAAGGAGGGTGTAAAAGGAAGGATAGCACAAATGTTATATTCGGTGTTTCCTCTGTAGATCTGGAATCTGAGCTGACCTTGGCCATGTGCACCTCCAGAGTATGGTGACATGCCAGGATGCCATTGCGTCACTGTTCATGCAACAGTCAGGCATTCTGTGTGCTTGCGAGCACGACGCTGTGATGGGTCTCGCGTGTGGTCTGACCTTCAAATAGTCTTTCTGGCATTTTAGCCTTCTTACTGATAGGCAGTGGGGCTCCTCTTTGATCATGGACAAGTCCCAAAAGTTCACTGCTGTGAGACTGATTTTCTGCCTTTGAGCTAATACAGTGACCATGGACTGATGCTGGAGATTTAACCTCTTGAGAGTTCCACCTGTGCCAGATATTTACAGTAGTAAATGTTCTCTTGTAACAAAGTATGTTAATTATCTGTAATACAATATTAATTTAGGGACATTGGGTTAAAAGTCTAGAATGAAGCTTAAATATTTGTCTTTTCAGTTTCCAGTCTGTTGACAATGCAAAACTAGATGAGAGATAAGAGTATCATGTGTCATCACAGAAATTACACCTTATCGTTAGCAGTCAGCACACAGATACATAAATCTCTAAGGAGCCAGAGTGATTATAGATCTGACTTAATCAATCACTGTCTCCAGCAAACTCAATCATTTGTATTTGAACTAGAGTTTATCTTTTTCAAAGTACTCAAATTTCTAGTTAGATTTTTAAAGTAATCAATCCACCAAATATTACTATGCCCTAGAAG
Organism: Pterocles orientalis; assembly: GCA_011057875.1. Taxonomy (NCBI): domain Eukaryota; kingdom Metazoa; phylum Chordata; class Aves; order Pterocliformes; family Pteroclidae; genus Pterocles; species Pterocles orientalis. The sequence goes on from WKFP01014334.1 coordinate 328,836, forward strand.
ATGATTCTAAATCAAATCTGTTAAGATAAATCATGAAATATAACAGTTCTGAAGTTATTTATGCCCCAAAGCCCCTTTACCAAGCAGTTAATGCTAAAGTCTGAAGACTGTTCATCATCTTTCTTCAGTAGATTCTCACGAATTGTTTCTTCCAAACAGAAGCCATGGCCTGCAGCTCCTTATTTGTCACTAGGATCACTTCAGCAGGTTTGATGTCAGTAAGCCCTGTAGTTCTAGTCTTGAAGGGGGGGATGACCAGGCTATTTAATGACCAAATCAGCTTTCCTAGAACAGTTATTTACTTGTTCAGAAGAAAAGCATTTTGGGGAGGAAGAAAAAAGGTAAAGCTACAAGGATGTAAGAGTTGTATCTATCCTGATCTGTGTGGATGCAAATAATAGGGATGGTTAGTTTGAGACGTGAAGTGAAAAGGATGAATCCTACACCTGTGGGTAACACTGAAGAGCTTCACAGATTGAATTACAGTAAGCAGAACTTACTCATGGAGTGTAAGGGACCTGAATCTTTGCAGACCTTTTGTTCCAGAGGAATTGCCAGTCCAAGTTTCTACTGGCTTCTACTGAAGAATACCACTGAGAACTGCTCTAAGTTTTTGTTTAATATCTCTGTATTGCTTCGATTCTGAGGATTCTCTTGTGGTTTTATTGTTTGTGATGTATGACCAGAGAGCCAGGCTCTCTCCTCTAAGTAACACAGCGTATGCAGATAGAACTAAATGAAGTGGTATGGGCAGTGCCTGTACCGTGTCTGCTAACCACAGTGTTTATCAGTTTTGCTATCTGCTGGTCGGTGCCACATTGTATTAACATACCTTTGAGGTATTTGGCGCTTGATAGTACTAAATCAACAGCCTGATTACTGTTTATCAACACTGTTGACTTTCCTGGGATTCCTCGAGTCACACCAGCATGCAGCATTACTCTGCAGGAGCCGGGTAAGCTACCAGGGTAAAAGCATTATCACCTTAAGACAAGAAACACCTTCTGTAACCTTCTACTGCACAGATCGCTCCCGTGTGGAAGAAATCTCAGTTAAATCATTGTTCACACAGGAGCAGACCAGTGACAAACATAATCAGTGTTGCTGTGCTTAGCAGTCTTTGCATGTCACTTGCCACTGCTCCATTCAGTATTTCCTTTGGAGATCCAGCTGACCAGTGAGTGAACTGAAGCCAGTTTGCCTGGAAGTCTTAAATCCAAATAATATTTGTCCCTGTTACCAGATCTCTCTCGTTAAGAACTTCTTTCCCTTTCATTTCTCAACAGATTTTGGATTTGGAAATTTCTATAAGAGTGGTGAGCCTCTGACGACATGGTGTGGAAGCCCACCGTATGCAGCCCCAGAAGTCTTTGAAGGACAGCAATACGAGGGACCCCAGCTGGATATCTGGGTATCGTTATTCTTTTTTTTAACTGGATTCAAATCAATGAATGGATGAAACAAAGGAATCATCTTTGAGTTTTCTTAAGCTGCAGACAAGCTGTTCCTCTTCAGCTTCATTTCCTGAGTGTCATAAAATGCCTCTTAACATTGAATGGAATTGAAGTTACCTATTGGTAACTATTGGTATAGGTGACTATTAAACGTATGCCGTAGGTGTATGTTAGCCCACTAAAGGAAAAACTGTAGCTCCTTCAAAAACTCTTCTGTCTGAATGGGTGAACTTTGCCTTTTTCAGTGCATTTAGTATCTTCTGTGTTAAGTGGAAATTGAACTTGTAAGGCTGTAAGTCCTTTCTGACGTTAAAGGGATTTTGAGCCACTGAAACATGGGAGAGATGATGACTGCTTTGCTCTTCGAGCTGGAAACAAGCACATTTATGCCACAAACATTTCTGCTGCAGGCAGCTGCATGTTTTTGAATCGATGTGTCTCCATGCGTAGTACTCTAATGGAAGAGGATAGAGAGTGCAGCCCACATTCTTATGCAACGGAAAAGGGACTAAAATTAACTGAAGAAGTCGTGTACCCTCTATGCATTGTCAGAGACTGTTTTTCATTGTTAATTTGGTTTTGTTTTGGGGTTTTTTGTTTGTTTTTTAATTTTAGTATTCTCATACTTACAATGATGGATTCATATCCTAAAGCAACCAGAGAGTACAATTTAGCAGTCTCTACTCTGGCATCAGCTTTGCAGGGATTATATTGCATATAGCATAACAAGACGGGCACTGACATTTTAGTCAGAGCCTGTGACACAAACAGGGTAGTTCATGGAAAGTCACCTTTCAGCTGCTAATCCAATTTAAATGACTCTAATAGCATTAACAAATAAAAACTTATTTTAGATACGTACATTTGTGTGTATGCATGTATCTCTTTATATACGTATACAAATATATGTAGGTAGCTAGATTTTTTTTTTTTTAAAGGCTACAGCCTTTCTGAACCTGCAGTAACTGGTAGTAAACATACAGCAGATACAAGCTACGCTTACCCTTTCAAGTAGCACAGGCGCTGTCTGAATGTCAGAAGTGAATCTCTGAACTTTGGTAAATATTCTTTAAATATATAGGATCCTAAATCGTTAACAAAATCTGTCTGCCCACAAAGAGAAGCACATGTGTGTTTGTATTTAAGATAAAATCATCTTCACTTATCTTCTGAGAGGAGTCAAGGATTCTGGATCTCTTTGCAACATGCAGTCACAGAACAGGTCGTCTGAAAGTGCTAAGCTTGCAAGAGGAATGCAACAAGCCACAGCTCAGTTTTTGGCAGGTTAAGGAAGGAAGACGGTGACTTTTTAAAATACATATTTCATTTTAAAATCTTGGTATATGTACAAAGTTTTCAGGTGAATGTTGAATGCCTGCTTTTTTCCCCTTAAGAAATCCCATGCTGTGGCTATCTGTGCCAACTGATTGGCACGAGGGTCTGGTGTGGTTATTTCCTCTAGGGTTGTGCTATATTTTTTTGGCATATACTGCAAGACTATTTCCCCTTGCAATGCCAATTAACTTGCATACTTTCAAAAATGAGTCTGGCAGTCGGAGGAGAGCTCTTGCCCAGGTTGTCTCCTTTTGCTCATATTAAATAATGCTTCATGCTCAGTGCTGCACACAGCAGTGCAGAATTATTAGTTGGTGTTCCCCTGAAGCTGACTGTTCCTGAAGTTTCCAGTGTGCCTCTTAACCAGGCTTTTGCAAATTGGTAAATGTAAAAGGTTACAGATTCTTATTTGGAGCAGCTGCTGTTTGAGGTTTGTTTCTGTTTGAACAACATTGAGGGTAATAAAAGGTATCTCTAATTCTCACTTGAAGTTGGGGCTCGCTTTTCAGGTATCATTCAGTCATCTGCGTGGAGCCTCCTGCTAGCAGCCAGAGTCTTTAACCCATTACACTTCAGATTACCTGCTTATCAGCACAAGGTACTGCAAGCCTAGCCATTTTGGGTTAGATGAGTGTTCTTACCGTTTAGGGATCTTCAAAAATCTAACTCTTTTCTGTATAAATTTCCTGTTTCTGCAGAACATAATTCTGTTTTTTTTCTGTGACAGGATTTGGCTAGCCAGCCTCAGAGACTCTGCTTGTAGGTTGAAAAATGAAATTAATGTTCTCTTGCTTACAGAGCATGGGTGTAGTCCTGTATGTGTTGGTCTGTGGAGCATTACCTTTTGATGGACCAACGCTCCCCATACTGAGGCAACGAGTTCTTGAAGGAAGGTTCAGGATCCCTTATTTTATGTCAGAAGGTAATGGTGTGTTCTCCTATGCTCTTGCTGTGTAAACCTGGAATAAATTCTACAATAACCTCTACAGCTATAGTGGACTTGGTTGCTTTTAGCAATGCCATTATGGCACCACGGCAACCCCTCAGCTTCCTGGGCGTGCTTTGTGGCTGTATTTTGTTTCTGTGACTTTGCTGACGTAGGTACGTGAGCTAGATGCAGGTTCCTTTGCGTGAGCTGAGATGGTTGCTGTGACTGCTGTAGATCAGCTATCTCACAGGCTGGCTGCTGCTCCCCTTGCTGATCACATGGTGATGCAGGGAGTGGGGAAGCGTGTGCCTCTTAGCAAAACAAGAGAGATGAACAGGAATAAATAGCCAGAAATATCTCGCTAAACTATTTGTCATAGCTAACTGAATGGACTGACTCATCACAACTGTACTGTGGCCCTATCACAGTCAGCTAGAAATGCATAGCACATTGATCAGCTCCCTTAAAGGAACTTATGTTGACTTCCTATAATATACAAACTGCACATTCATCTCTTGTGCCCTTATCTTCCAAAAAACAACTGAGATCTGAAGAAGAATATGATGGTTTTAGTGCTGTCCAGCGTGTAGTAGTCAGAAAGCAGCAATGGTTTGGTGTGTTCAGAATTATTCTTGCACATAAAGCTACTGATTGTGCTTTGGGCTTGGAATTAAAACATGTAAACCTGCACACCTATTGGCTACTATTCACAGCCACAGAGATGTTGTTGTGACCACGAGGGTGGAAATAAATAAAAAAAAATGACACTATGTCTAGTTTTGCCATTCCCTTGTTTCATGAGCCTGGACAAGCCAATTCAAACTGTGCTGGAGAAGGATGCTAATTACTGCCCACCACATTTCAGAGAGGTTATTTGAAGCTTTATCAGTTAATGTTATCCCTGTACTTAGAATAGCATAAGCAGCTTCAAAGAGGTACTAAATATTACTATTGCTGTCATGGGGAGCTGTGGGGAAGGAATGGAGCTGTTAGCCATACCGTGCGTTTAGAGAAGTTGGGCTTTTGTCCTTCTTCATGTGACTTTTAATTTTGTTTACAGAGATTGTTTTAGCTTTCAGGAAATGTATTTAGCACAGAAGTTAGATCGAAGTTGAGGCAGTTTCCTGTTGTCACGCTCTGTATGGGTAGGTCTCAGGTGAATATATGCAAGTACCACTTTGCAAACTGGAAATTTTTTTTTCCCCCAACAGAGTGTGAACATCTGATTAGAAGAATGTTGGTCCTAGACCCATCCAAACGGTTAACTATTGCTCAGATTAAGGAGCACAAGTGGATGCTTATAGAAGTTCCTGCACAGCGACCTATTCTTTATCCACCAGGAGAGGAGAATGAGCCTTCCATTGGAGAGTATAATGAGCAAGTCTTACGGCTAATGCACAGCCTTGGGATAGACCAACAGAAAACTATCGAGGTAAAACAGATTCAGATTTTTATTTGTCTCTGGGGGGAAGGTCTCCTGTTTTGTTTTTATGACTAAAACTTATTACCTGAGTTAGTTGTAGCATCCTTTACTTCAACAGTTATGGGAAAAAATTCAAAACTGGTGGCTTATTTTAACTGGTCACAGCCTAGCAAAGGCAAGCATTTAAACATGCTGTGCTGCTGCCTCCCTGTCCTACTGATGTCTCGGCTTGTGCCAGCAGACTGATCAGGAAGAGGAGAGACATCCCTCCAGAAAGCTTCCTAAAGATCATCCCTAGTGGAGATAAGGTGTCTGTTACACTGACTGCAGACAAAACATTGTGCAGTAGCCCCACAGACAACTTCCCCCATGGGCCAGCCACACACAGCTATTCCTGTCCAAGGCATCTTTTGCCCATAGAGGAAAATACATCAATGAAAAGGCAACACTGTGAGAGAAAGGATACTTCTCTGTGTCAAGAATCCAAATTAGAACACATGGAAAAGAATAATGCATTCTGGTCATATCTCCCAGGACTAGGTACTGTTCTTTCAGTGTATTAACTGTTTAATTTAAACAAGCACACGTTTCAAACAATTGGATGTTACACTTGCTTTAAGCTAGAGGATGCATAGAAATACAGTGTGCACTGTGTTTAAAAAAAAAAAAACAAACAACATAAAGTAGCCCAATAGGGCTACCTGTCACAATGCTGATACTTGCTGCTGCTTACAATTGGTCATTTCTAGAGATTTGTTTTTAGCTAGATTGATGCTTTTCTTTGCCTGGCACTCTGGTTTGAAACTTCCTCAGTTCAGAACAACATTTGCTCACCCTACTGCCTCTTAAATATTCCCTCCCCCTATGGCAACTCTTTTTTCTTCCTGGCCTTCTGCAACATAATAGATAATGCATATTTGGCTGCACCCACACTTTTGTGCTTCTCTTTTTCAGTCTCTGCAGAACAAGAGTTATAACCACTTTGCTGCCATCTATTACTTGTTAGTGGAAAGACTCAAATCACATCGGAGTAGCTTCCCCGTGGAACAGAGACTTGATGCTCGTCAACGCCGGCCAAGTACCATCGCTGAGCAGACAGTAGCCAAGGTAAGGTCCCGTTCCTAGCAGAGGTGGTCTTAAGGTGCAAGACATTCTTCTCTTTCAAAATGGTGTTTCTACATAGATTCACTTAGAATCCATTCCTATTTTCTGATTTCTATAGTATGTAGACTTGCAGCATCACTTTGGAAAGACTTTTTTTGATTTGTCAGAACTGTGTGATGACAAATCAGTTGTCTGGCATGCCTCCTACAACTGTTCCTGCTGCCTCCTCGTCACTCTTGAAAAAAAATGTTTGGAGGGGACTGGATAAGTTTTAAATGAGAAAGGGAAGTTGAATGCATTCTGAAGCCCAAAATGCAAACAAGGGTTTTGGCTTTAATGGGTCTCTGCATGGTTTAACCTTTACTCCCAGTTTATTTCCCAGTTAAAGGGAAAATACTGTGCTTGTGCTTCTAATTAGAACACTTGCATTTTTAAGAATTTCAAACCTTTTGCTGGGAAGTCATGGGTTAAAATGTTAGAAATACCATTTCTGGAGACTGTGCTACACTTGGAGTATCTTTAATGTGATTGACAAATGAGCTGTTGAATTTATGGAGAGCTGTGCTAGCATGGGGGCTAAAAGGATGCAGGCTCTACTTAGTGTTATAAGCACAGGCACTCTAAAGGGACCTGTTGAAAATAAAATTACTTTCTCCCCTGCTGCTCTCTAGATACACTTTCTGGCTCCCATTAAATGAAGCATGGCAGAGAATAGTAAAGAGGTACCAAAAAAAGCCAAATTAGGATCAACCTATCATGTTATGATGCCAATTCATTGTCATATCTTAAGTACCTGATAAAAATAGTACTGTCATGAGACTCTTGGTGACTCAAGGCTTGGAGATTTGTCCCTAAATAATGTCATTTCTTTTAAGATTTGCACCACTTTTTCCTCCAGTGACCCAGCAAGAGTCCCGTTAAATGGGAAACTTCGCAGCACGGCTGCAAAACCTCTGTACGCATAGAGCCAATGTGATGACTGACTAATTGATTTAAGGCTTAAGCACGTCATGTGTATTTTATCAAGAGCAATTCTAGGTTCTCCTTGCATCTGGTACCAGCCCTTCCCTTGCAGAAGGCTGTCCGCTTAGTATCCTCTCTAATTTACTGACTGATTCTGCACAGGCTCTAAGGCTGCTTCCCCAATAATGTTCCTCAGAAAGAAAGGTCATGTACAGTTTATCATGTCTTATTCCAGTATTTCTCAGGGTTTTTTTACATGTTCTTTTGTTTCCTAAGATACACAGCTTTTGATTTCTATTAATGCATAACTGGAAACATGAAAGACTTGGCCTAAGATGACTCAGATTTATTGTGCTTTCAAGTAAATATTCTCTGAAGTTCGCAGCCTCCTAGCTACTGTATTGCTGCTGTACAGAACAAGTGCCCAGGCTCCACTTCCAGGAGAAATCACAACCATGCTGCTCCTTTTTAACTTGAGGCAGCAAGACACTCTTTGGTTTTGGATTCTGTTGAAATGAAAGCCAAATCACTTCAGCTATGAAAATCCAAGTCCATGAACAATATGGCTGAGAAAGGTTAAAACCAACTATTTTTCTTAGCTACTAGTTCTAATGATAGACACAGTATTTAAAAGCTGTTTATTAATTATAAGATGTATTAAAAGCAGGTGGAAACAGATGAACAAGGAGGAAGAAAAAGCCTTCTAGAAGATAGTTCCTTGTTGTACTAAATTCCTGTATTTTGTAGCCATGTTACCACTTTTTCATCAGGACCAAGCAATCTTGCAATTATCCTGAGTAACAAGAGAATTTGTTTTCACACATGGGGGCACCACAGGCTCCCCTGTAAGGTTGCCTGTTTCCTTTTGGAGAAGCAACTTGTGTGGATACTGCACTTTAGGAAATTAAGGTCAAAAACCAGTGAAAAAATCACTGTTTTCCTAATTGTGCCATGCTTGCTTCCTGCTGCATTCTTTCTAACAGCATTGATTCCTGTAGGAAAATACATGGGAAAAGTCATTGAAACTAGCCCTGTGCCTCTTGGTAGCATTACAGGGTTGTGTACTGAATATAAAAAAGGAATTCTAGCATGTCCAAAGTCAGAGGGCATCAAAGGGTCCCAAAGTACTCAGCTTCAAGAAGTAGCCACAGTGATATTTGGGGTTTGGTGTGTGTTGGGCAGGGGTGGGGTGGGTGTGCTTTTTTAACATCTAAAGATTCAGAATGTAATTGATCAAGAATGAGGAAATAAACCTTATACTTCTCCTGCTTTAGAAATGGGTTAGCTATGTTTATTTTTCATTTATGACTTTGTATGTTGTTTTATACCTAAAATTGTTCTGGCTTTAGAGTTCTTAAAATCTTTTTTAGGCGCAAGCTGTGGTACCCTCAGTTAACTTGCATTCACAAAACGCAAGGTTGTTGCAGTCTCCAGGTCTTCCCTCAGCTTCAGGAGCAGAAGCCTTTTCCTTCCCTCCATCCAGCTGCCAGGGAGAGACTGCATTTATGGAGGAAGAAAGAGTTGAGACACCAAAGGTACAGCTTATTATCACCCTACTGTTTGTCAAAAATCATTAAGGCTAAAAAAGATTGTTGCCTTTTTAATTACTGCCTAGTAGAAGCACAGCTAGTGGTAGTAGCTGTAGCTCTTCAATAATTAATTGCAGATCAGTTCCTTCTGACAGGGTAGAGTTCACCATCCTAGCATAAAGCACTGTGGAGTCAGGGCTAGAGCATTTGCTAATCCAAATTAATGTCACTTCATTGACCTTAGTATGCATCCCGTGTCTTGACACTTGCAGGTAGCCTTAAGCATATGCCGTCTCCAAAACTCTGGTCTCCAGCAAGTTCTCATTCCTGGATAACCACTCAGCATAGACAGCAAGTCAAATACAAAGACTTTTAGTATCGAAACACGATTTGTACATTTCTTGTTCGAATTGGACAAAATACATAGTGCCTGTTTCCCTAAATTTAAGTATTCTCTGAGCATCAGAGTTCGATGTATTCCAGATTCTTCTTCTACTTCTCTCTTGCATATACATTTCAACAGCTCTATCTTTTTTGATCACTAATCTGGCTCTTGTGTTCTTTGATTACATTCCAGTCTTACCACACTGTCATTGTTAAAAATCAACCTACAAAAGCAGGGTTTTTTTTTCTTCTTAAATGTATTTTTAAGAGCCTTGAGGACTCCTCATGTATAGCTTCTCATACAGAGGATTCACTGCTGAGTGTCTAGAGCGACCTCCTCAGCTACTCATCCAAAGACTCAGACAAATAAGAAGAAGAAGGTAAAACTGAACCTTAATCATAAGTTTCCATTGCCAGCTAAAGCAATTAAAATACTGTGCACTTAGAATTCCCTATCTCTGCCAATTCCATAATAAGCCAGCCAAAAGTGTTACATTTTTGGTAATTTCTTTTTGAATGGCAAATAGCCAGCAGGACCTTCTGACTGTCAAAAACTATTTGAACTGCAGCATCTCAGATAAGTTACAGCAATTCTCAGCTAGGCCATTTCTGTAACTAGGAATGCCTGGAAAATCTTCACTGGAGACCATGTAAAATTGCAGGATTCAAAGCACCGTGAATCAAATGGAGTTCCGCTGGAAAGCGTGCATTTATATTATTCCTGAACACATCTCTGCAAGAATACTGCAGAATTAAATACAAGGCTATTTTTTCATAGTGCTTATCTAAACATGATAAATGAGCATGGTAGGTATAGTAAGGGGAAACAATAAAATTGTACGTTCCATAAATATTTTATAATTGTGACTAGCTGGCAAAGGGTTTTAATAACCCTTTACAAAAAAGCAGCTCTGGAGAACGTAGTACACTGTGGAAATAAGAGTATTTAGGGAGTTGAGTACTAAGGGAATGTCACTGGTGATCCCTACCTGGAAGGATTTGTTTGTCACATACAATTCTTAATGAGTCTTAGTAGATTATAGGTTCACCCATTTTAAATCTCCAGGCTGCCTTCAGTCTATGTGACAGGCAGAGGTTTCTTGCACTTTGGGGTGATGGTCTGTGCACATAACTGAAAGCTGTCCATCTTCTTGTGCCATGCAGGTAAACGGCTGCCTGCTAGATCCTGTACCTCCCATGGTGAGTAGGAAAGGATGCCAATCGCTGCCTACCAGCATGATGGAAACTTCTATTGATGAAGGAATAGAGACCGAAGGAGAGTCAGAAGATGACCCTGCACAGGCATTTGCAGCCCTCCAAGCAGCTCGCTGTGGGAAGCGACGGCACACTCTGGCAGAAGTTACCAATCAGCTGGTGATGATGCCAGGCACAGGTACAGAAGTTAGTGTGGACAACTCAAAGCTCATTTCCTGCTCTCAGTACTCAATCTAATACGCCCAGCATGAAAAACACTAGGCTTTAAGAGCGACAAGCACAAGACAGTTTCTTGGTTTTGATACGTAGCATTTGCTATAAAGGCCAAAGTGGGGGGTTGAAATAAAACCACAAAACACCCCAAAACCTGCTGTACAGACAGGATAAAACCAAAGCAGCAAATATACAGCTGGCTACAGTCATGTACAACCCCAGTAGCAACTGGTAAAGTCTGGCAAGTTGGCTTGTTCTTTTTCCCATAAATGTCCCCAAATCATTCATCCCCTAAACCTGCCACTGGCAGAGGAGGACAGTGGGGAAATAAAAACCTCTGGATTCTCAGGTATTCCAAAAGCAGCAAGATGACCGAGCCTTTCAGCTCAGGCTACACTCTTGTCAGGCTTATCTATGGAAAGAAGAAAGAAAAAAAAAAAAACAAACCACAAAAACAACCCAAACCCACCGCAAACCAAACAGTAAACAAACCAGCACTGAACACTCTCCAGACAAGCCAATGAATATCATTTCCATAGTGTCTTATTGCTGCGATAATGTAAAAACCCAGTAGCAAATACCCATTCTGGTACTGCAAGTGTACTATATGAAACTTGATTTTTTTGTTCCATTTCCTCTAAACAGTCACTGTTAGCAGGAATAGCTTGAGCCTGTGGCACTTCCTTTGCTTTGCTAACTTACTGCTGCACTTTCCTTTTATTCTGGCTTCTGGTTTTTATCACAGGGAAAGTTTACTCATTGGATGAAAACTCATCTCTGAGCAGCATTGATTCAGAGTATAACATGGGATCCGTTCAGAGAGAGATTAAATTCCTGGAAGACACCCCTTCCTTGAAAGAAATGGTGCTAACTAACCAACAAGCACCCAGAATACCACCTTTCATAGGTCTCAGACCTGCCAATCCAGCCATGCAAGCACTCACCTCCCAAAAGCGAGAGACCCACAACCGCTCTCCTGTCAGTTTCCGAGAGGGGCGCAGAGCTTCTGACACATCCCTCACACAAGGTAATTATAACCGTTGTCGTGACACATTATATCTAGACACAGTAGCAAATGTTCTCCATGCACAGAAGCACCAAGCCACCCATTTGCTGTGCTAACCAGGTACAAATTAACTGATTTTCTGACAAGGGCTTTTGCAACTCTTCTCCAGGAATTGTAGCATTTAGACAGCACCTCCAGAATCTGGCACGAACCAAAGGAATCTTGGAACTGAACAAAGTCCAGTTGCTGTATGAACAGATGGGATCAGAAGAAGAACCTTCTCTGACATCAACTGCCACGCAGCTGCAAGACCTCATTAATAGTCCTCCACAGGTACTTAAACCAGAAATCCAGCTCCATCTTTCAGGGGGTAACGCTCTGGGACAGATAAGGAGAGGATAAGGTGTTTGGAGACTGGAGAAGAGCTAATGTACACATAAATTCCCTTTTCCTTTGTCTTCTGCAGAATAGAGAATGGGTATTTGCATGCTAGCCTTTACCATCCTCATGGTGTCCCGAGATGGCCTTGTTAGCTTTCCAAATCCAACATTTTCTTATTGCTTTTTATCTGAAGGATGTTTTAGCTTTAACAGAGCCCAATAACATTTTTCCCTGTTGGAGTTGGTCTGGTATAATTGTAAGATGTGCAAAAACTGAGTGATAACAGCCCAATTAGCGTAGTCACACCAAACAGGCACAGTAAGTTTCTGTTAAACCCCAAGAACAAAATTGGTAGGAAGCACAGAGGCACGGTACACACCTAATGTTCCAGGTGAAGCCTGCTATTCTTAAAGCTCCAGGTCTTACTTTCTGACTGCTGGGAAACTTCAGTTCTGACAACCACAAAGCTGTAATGTTTTCACAAGAACCTCTCACTTATGTGAAGGTGCTGCAGTGCTCATGGTATTCTCATGTCAACAATTCACTCCCCTCCCATGTCGGCACTCTCCAGCTTGCTAGAGATGCCTACTCTGGGCGTATCTTCTCCACCACTACTGAAAGCTTGTCACCTTCTGTTTTGAAGTCCTGAAATGAGAGCTGCACGAAAGCACAGTCAAAGTTTTTTGGATGGTTTTCTAACCCTGTATATTTACTATTTCAGAGGGCAATATATCATAATATCATTTTAGTTACGGATGTAAGCCCTTGCCGTTTTGCAGCACAGAAAGTTTAAAGCTTTGTAATTCAGGGTCCTCACCACGTAGTGAAAGTGATGAGTGACATCAGAGACCAGTCCATATGGCAACTATGAAACCTCTGTCAGGGGAAATCCTTAAAGAAAGGGTTGAGGCAAAAAAGCCTTTTCTGGGGATGAACCTTGTTCCTCTTCTCTCTGCAGGAGGAAGCATCTCGGCAGCAGCAGGAAGCTGCATCTGCTTTCCCTAGTGGTGCACATCCCCCATTATTAGCCAGACGGCAGAGCCTGGAAACACAGTACTTGCAACACAGGCTCCAGGTACCATACCTCCCTTCCACTGAATTAAACCAGCTGCTGCTACTATGCAGGAACATTGGTCAAAGGCTGAATTAGTGGAGAACAGCTAGAATTTGAAATTATGCTGTATTTTTCTTCTGTCAGACACTAGGTGCAATCCTGCAAAAAGTTTACTATGTTACTGAAAGTTTACTATATTACTGCTGTTTTCCTACTCAGTCTGTTACTGTATAGTGTTATTAATGCAATTTGAAGTAACTGGTAAGTGAATACCTATTATCTGTGTTGCACCCCATAAATATGCATCAGCATTTGAGGAGCCACTTATGACCTCCTGGGGCTTACTGTTCCTCCCCCCTTTTTAAAATCAATTTTCATATACTTTTAGTTTAGAAAACATTTTTCCAGCTTGCAGCTTATCTATAGAAATTTTTCTATGGATTTTTATGGTGCAATTGTATTATGCAAAGATACTCTTTGTCTAAGGGTCAGAAGCCAGTAAGCTGTAGTGGCTGTGGTTTTACATAGGAGCTCTATTGACAGCTTCTGAAAATGGAGCTGGGCAGTTACACTGTCGTAAGGCTAGACAATCTTCTTTCACTTGCATTTGATTTAATGCATTAGTCCAGAAAGCAATTTAAAACAGCACTACTTTTCTTGCAGAAACCTGCTCTCCTATCAAAAGCTCAGAATACTTGCCAGCTGTACTGCAAAGAACTGCCCCGGAGTCTGGAGCAGCAGTTGCAGGAACACAGGTAAGCAGCTTTTGAACTATGCAGATTAGTTATTTATTCTTACTCCCAAGAGTAATAAAACAACTGGAACAATCTTTGTCCATTTAGAAATTCTTCAAAAAAGGAAAACTTTGCTGTAAACTTTGTAAGGACTTTTAAAAGAGGGACAACAGTCTGGCCACATGTTTGCAAATTTCTGTGCTATGAGCTTGTTATCAGCTAACACTGCTAGGGGGCAGGTAGATGCTAGCTGGCTAATGGGCATGTAGAAGCATAGGAGGAAGCTACTCTACTACTTACGTCGTTGTACTTAATTTCACCCTTATCCTCCCAACCACCCGCTGTTTGATTCACATATTGCAGTATTTATTGTAAGGCAGAACATGGATGGTGTATTTCTGCCTGCTGGAAAGCCCTGCAGTCTTTTAGGTATTTCGTCATTCGCATGACCAAATAATTTTACAGCAACGTAAATCAACTTTTTCTTGTCACGTAAGATCAGTTTAGAAGTGACAAGCCTCTGAAAAAGCTTTTAAATGTCCCCTTATAACTGTACATATTACAGCAGACAGGATTTTAATTGCCAACTTCAAGGGCTATAAGCTCTTCATGAGCTCATCATTTTGTAATTGTCAAACATGTAAGCAAGATAGATACTAAAGACAGGTACTGTCCTTGAGTTTTGCAGAAGAATTGCAAAAAGAAAAGTAACAACCTAGCTACATGCTGTCTAGAACAAAAAGACTGAGGAACAGAGGTATAAAACACTATTTGATTTTGAGAAAGCATGTACTCTGTAATTAATTTTTAGCTTATGGCCACTCCTGACAACTGTGGAGTTGATTAATCCTGATCAAGAACTTAACTAACAGTATTGAGAGCACCTTGGTGTACTCCTTTAAGAACAGGAGGTCTGCATAGAGAAATAAGCTGGGAAGCAATAGATTCATTTTCTGAAAGCTGTCGGTTTGCGTCACTAGTAGGTTTCCTATTTCTGCACGCCTTGGGAATTGGCTGGCAGGAGACCTCCGCTTTGTTGTATCACAGGAATTTGTCAAAGGTAGCTTTAACCTTGCATTGTGTTGTAAATTCTTACTGTTTCTAGAGTCAGAAACAGGTAGTTTCATAAAAGACCATGGGGAGCAGTGCAGTTCAGAGAAAAATATGGGGGGGACTTTGCTCATTTCTTTTAGTAACCAGCGATACTCAAGTCTTCAGCTCTCAAGCTGCACAGAGCAGTGAATAGCAGGCTTAAAATACAAATACAACGCATCCTTATTCTTAGCAAGCAAAATTAAACAATGCATGGGGTTAACTTAATTGCACAGGAAAAATTCACTAGGTAATTTAAAAGGTTATCAAAAGGTCTACAGACTGAGCCTCTGCACATTTGCTGAAAGATGAAGATTCTCGTCTCCTGTAAAATTTAATAAATGAGATTGCCCTGAAATTTTACAGTTCTGTATTTCACTCCATGCTGGAACTGTTTAAGTGACCAGCATGCAGGACTCATGCTAGCACCTTAACACTTCAAAAGGCAAAAATAATTATTGTTTATGTCCCTGGTTCAGGCTGCATCAGAAGAGACTCTTTCTCCAGAAGCAGTCCCAGCTGCAGGCCTATTTTAATCAGATGCAGATAGCTGAGAGCTCATACCCAAGGTCAAGTCAACTGCCACTTTCATGCCAGGAGGAGCAACAACAGCAGCAGCAGCAATCAACCCAGTTCAGCTTGCAGCAGCCTCTGAGCCCTGTGATGGAGCCTTCCTCGGAACAAATGCGCTACGACCCCTTCCTCAGCCAATACCAGAAGGTACAGCTGGATCCCCTGCCACCCTCCCAGATCACCAGCTCGTCACAGTTGTCATCACCAGTTCAGGTGCAGCAGCCGCCACAGTCCTTACAATATTCCTATCAGACTTGTGAATTGCCTGTTGTCACCTCTTCTGAGCCAGACTACCCAGACCAGTGCCAGTATTCCATGGACCCAGCACAACAGAGCAGTGTAGCATTGCCTGACAGCCAGAGCAGCTCAGCATCTCCTGAGTCCCAGTCAAACTATGATGCATTAACCCTCTCAGAACTGCCTGGACTCTTTGATTGTGAAATGATGGAGACTGTCGATCCCCAGCACAGTGGCTATGTCCTAGTGAATTAACACCATGGGGTGACTAACATGAGATTGGAAGAATGGGACAAATGGAGAAGCATGTGAATTTTTTGGTTTTTGTTCCTACCCCAAAGTTCACGGTGATTTTTCAACCCTTGAATTAACAGGGGAACAAAAAATCCACCTGACGGGAAAAAAAAAACGCAGGAGGTGGTAAAAAGTGTTTGGGCACTAGCTCCTCTTGCTGGCGGCAGGGGCTAGAGAACAGGTAGTACAGTTTCATCCCACAAAGAACTAATTTGCATAGGAGGAGGCAAAAAAAAAGTGAATTTTAGAGGAAGGAAATACGTCCTCCTAAAAAAAATGAGGAGTTTGTCAGCATTCATCTAACATTCACTTGGAAAACCGAGAATAAGTGCACATTGTGTTGTACTTCTTGGCAATAAAAGCAATAGTTTCCATTGAAATTCAGGGTAGATTTGGGTCTGTGCTGATGGCAACTGTAATATTCTTGAAACAGTAGTGTGAGGTGGAATTAAAGGAAAGTTGCACTTTGGCATCCAATTCTGGTTAAGCTACTGATCTGGAACTACTCCATGGTACGTCTCTGAGATGACCAGGCATCTCAGGCAGCCTCCGCTTCCTCCTGCTAGCAAGGAAACAGTATTTCCCAAGCCTGCCACGGAACTCTTAATTGTCCACTAAGGGAGGCTTCTGGATCACTAAGTGATATCTTGACTTTGTCAAAAGATACCTGGAACTGACACAGGGCACCACCATGGGTTGTAGAGACCTCTGGGTGGGGATCAGAATAGTAAAGGATAAAGGATTAGCTAACAGAGAGGTAAAAGGTAAGAAGTAGCATGAGACAAATCAAGAGCTACAGCCAATGGCATTAAAAAGAAAATCCCCCGGGTGGCTTTAGAAATCAACCCTTTGTGCAGGCAGGCCTTGGTGGAGGGCTCTGTCTTGGAGAAGTTCCGATCGCTGGAAAGGATCCATCTGTCCTTCTGTTGCATTTTAAAACAAGCAAACAAACTGTGTTTTGAATTTGCAGTATGTGTTGCTGGTGGTTTATTGAGCTTTGTATATTTGGACAATTATTTAGGGTTTTAGAACTTAAGGATAAAAACAATGAGCTTAAAAAAAAAAACCCCTGTGAAGTGATAGTGCTGTGCCTTTTTCAGTTCTTTTTCAGCCTATATGCTTTTTTCTGAAGAAAGTAGACAATACCCCATGTATATCCTTGCTCTACAGCCAAAGTCCCTTCAGAGCACACGTTCCACCATGTGGAACATGTTTAACTTTTAGTGTTTTGATTGCTCATGTATATATAACATTGAAAGTATTACAGCAATATTTAGCATCGTGAACTGTTGATGTATCAACCATTTCACAAAATACTAAACAAAGAGCCGTGTCTCCAGAACTTTCAGTCGTGAAATGCGTCATAGGAGGATTGCTTAGGAATCTGCAGTAAGTTTTGATCTCTGGGTTTTGTCTCTAGCCTTTAAGTATGGTGGGAGATTATGGGAGGATAGACAAGTGAGGTTCACAGCTAGACAGTTCAGCCTTTTTCTGAGCAAAGATTAAGCACAATTGCAGATTCATTAAAGCACAAAGAATGGCAGAGAAACTGTGCTGATCGTACACGTAGAAAAGGCTGTGCTGGAAAGTTTGGTGAGCTAAGGTCTTTTATACTACAAATAAATGAGGGTGTAGTCATCAAACTCAAAGTTTGGGTATTCAGGGCATGTGGTCACTTAAAAATGGAAGGAAGGAAGAAATAAACAAACAAAGTACTTTTGGTATGTTGGTTCTTCTGTATTTGTCACATCACAGATCCTGCCAAGCTAGAAAAAGGAGTTCTCAAAGCTTCTCTCTTTTCCTTCACTAGAAGGGTGGATAATAAGCCAGCATTTACAGCAATAAGACCACATTTAAATGTGGAATAACAGGACTTTAGTCACTGCATTGTAGGCTGGGTGAAGGGAGGGAAGGGTTCAACAACAGACTGAAGGCACCTCGTTTCCTATATACTGCAATCGGAGAGGCAACTCCTGTTGCTATGTAGCCTGCTCTGATATTGGTCCAGTTGTGCAGCTGGACTGCATCTGTACGTGCTCAGCTTCTACCTCTGATATCAGTGATTCTCAAAGCATCAGCAAAGGAGAGTTTAAAGAACAGGGATCACATCCATACACTACTTATGGGATGCAGCTTAAAGAGGGCTAAAAAGCTCTACTTTAAATAGCTGAGATAGAAAAGGTTTTTAATGCATGGTTTCCCTTCAAAAGGGAACTCATCTGCCACAGTAAATAGCTATGGAACACAGAAACCCCTATGACACCTTCAGTGACTAACAAAGGGAAGGGAAACAGCTTGACAAATACTACAGCATAACAGACCAAGCATTTCACTACTACTACAAAAAAAAATGAGGTAACAGAGTCCTGTCCTTTCATTCCTTTTTCCCTACCCCACAGCCTAATGAACACTATCTCAAATTTTAATATCTGACCAAGCACTCAGTGAAATAGTGCACAACTATGCAGTGACAACAGCTAACACGACACACACCACCTACGGAGACAGACCCCGTTCTGCTCCAGGAGCTGGATTACTGCCATAACTATAACCACTTCCTTCCCCATCCAACTCCAGGATACTGTACATTTCAGGACTCAAAGGTGAAAATAATTCTGTTCCCAAGTTCTGCAATTCATTTATCAGGATGTGCCAACTAGTCTAAGCTCACTTGAGCTTTGTGTGCTGGTAAAGGGGAAGCTGCAGTGGTTTATAATGGAGTTTAGACTGACTCTTCCCCTCAACCAAAGGCATATTGAACATTTCATGTGATTTCCTTTAAGCCAATTAGAATAAAAGGCTTCTGATGCCTTCTAATATGGCAGAGCATCCACTGAGCACCACTTTGTACTACTTTGAAGTGGCTTTTTTGTTAAAATCTATGTCTAACATTAGAGAACAGTGTACACTACTGTTAGAGTTAATTATTAGCTTTATTATCTTGTATTACAGACTCCTTTGAAGAGACTTTGGTGTTACATATATGGGGTAAAAATTTCATATGGAGAAAAGTGCAATATGTGTGTGTGTGTGTGTGGTACGTTCTTTAATGTATTTTTTTAAGGAGTTAGAGGGTTTAGTCTCTGCTTTGGAATAAATGCACTAGTTTTGTGAGCTCCAGTTTGGCAAGTTCATCTGTAGTATTTACATGCAACTGATATGCTGGACTCTGTAAAGCAATTACAGTGTATTAATACAAAATAAAGAATATGTGCATTTCATTTTTAAATATGTAGTGAGCCAAAGCAGCCCGTGCTGCTCTTGTGTTCTTAGCAGTCTCTTTATGTATTATATTGAGGTTATTTTCTCTCTCGGGCACCAAACAAATGACAGAAAACTAATGTCTGCTGCCAAGGCTGTATTTTCTAGACTGAAGTTTGCTTCCTATCCTTTTAAGTTCTTAGGGTAGTTGATACCACTGCCTTTTAAAGGCAAATATGAATGGACAAAGCATTCTAATAGCTTCAACAACAAAAAACCCTCCATTTCTTCACTGCCCACTATGCCCTGGAATGTCAAACACTTCAGGAGCATGCCTCCATCACAGGCAAGGTTATCTGTCAGTGCTGTATCGCCTTGACTTTGAAAGAGAACACTTATTCTCACAACCATTATCGGTTCTGACATTTTTCCACATTATTCACTACACACTATCCAACAGGTGATACAAGAGCCATTTGGGATCACAATTATTACCTTCCAGAAATAAATAAGATTTTTCTTTTGGACAGCATCGTGGAACAGTTTCCCCAAGACTCCAAAGTTACTGTGAAATTTCTTGAGGTTAGATTTTTTTGGTCTGTCTCCCATTACATCAAGTGCAATTAAGAAAAGATTGCGTCCACACGATCTGCTTACCTGCTTTTCTAACTTTCCACATTACCTGTAAAAACATTCATTCTCTGTACGTCCTCTCCGCTATCTGTTTTAGCGGCTCTGCAATGCAAAGCAGTTTGGGACAGCATGGGGGAACCTCAAAAAACTAAATCAAGTCTTTGCTGGGAAAAACAAAGCTCCTCAATTTCTCATTAAAAGAAACAGACCCAAATAAAAACACTGTCCTAAGCTCTTTAATCTTCTTTCTCTATAGAGAAAAATGTTGCCAAAAAAAAAAAAAAAAAAAAAGGGATAGGTCACTGTTAGAGCCATTCTGGATAGCATAGGAATAGGTGTTAGGGAACTGAGAGGAGTTTTTTTGAAGTTACTAACTTTCTGCTGATTTAATTCTTCATTAAAAAAATAAAGGATTAGTACAACCTAATGCTATAGATAGGGTTATACCATGCAGTGCTTGTATTTCCATAGGTGTGGAGGACTGTGTTGTTTGGAAATAGGCATCAGTACCACATGGGGATTTTACTGGCTGTTCCTAAATTAAAAGACTTGTGGAAAGCTACTCATTGCAACAGTAAATCACGACTAGGTCCTACAGAGCTAGTTACGCTGCTGCCTGCCAAGAGTCCATATTTCTGCAGTCCACATACAGAGTGTAAGGCAGACCGAAGAATCAAGGCACGGCATGGGACACATGAGACTGGAAAACTTCATGCCACAAAACTGTTACAGTCCTTTCCAGGTTCATTAATAGAAGACTCATTCAAAATTATTTAAGATGAGATGAAGAAACAGGAGGCCAAGTTGGGGAAAATTTTTATTCCGTGGATCAGAAACAATAAGATTACCCGTGTTTTCTGCTCTCCCCCTTCTCTGCTTGAACAGCAAGTTTGAATTGGCCTGTAAGGGACATCCCGAGAAGAAAAGCCCCACTCCCAAAAATAGAACAGGATAGAGAGATTCATGAACTGCAGCCTGTTAACTACGTCAAACCTTTTCCTCTGATCTGGGGTGAAATAGGCTTCCTCTGACTTAGCCTAAGACAATCTAGGACCTCTATAAGAGAGGCGTCTTTCCTCTAGAACTATAAGCAACAGCAGTGAAAAAAAAATTACTGTTCCCTCCTATAAAAACTCACACTATTGGTTTGCTATATTGCCACAGCATTATCTGCAACTGTTTGTAAACAAGACAGCCTATACATGGGATCCTCCCTCTCCCACCAGCCAGAGACAGTGGGAGTACACAACAGGAACCTGTGTCACCTGGCTCAAAGCTGCGGAGATGAGGACAGTCCGGTACACAGCTCCCGGTGCCTTGTTCCAGAACCTGCCCGCAAACCCGGGCACACAGCTCTGCTTTGCTACAGCTCACATCAAAGCAGCTTTTCCTAACCCAAACTGCTGGAGCTATGCTTTTACATCAAAGCTGAGGCTGAAGCGCACAACGGCAGCACCACATGATGGTACCACAATGCCCAAAACACTCTGACCAAGCCCAGCCTGCTGCTGAAAATGGAATTACGCTGCGAGACACAATGATTTCTCTTTGTTCCTCTGCAAGCACTGATACCAACAAAAGGCTGTTCAGGGAAAGGAGACTCCCAAACTGGAAAGATGAGATCTGGTGTATTTCAGAACTTCTATCTGTCCATTTTTCCAGGGCTTTCCAGCAAGGATTCGATACGACATTCCTAATGGGAAGGCTACATTTCCCATAGAGCTGTCAGTGTTACGAAAGAGTGTAAATACGGTGCTCTGAGAAGAGATCTCTTTGCTCAGAAAGGTAATTTTCTGCAAGGAAAATGCCATAATACGGTTCTATGTAGCAGTCCCTGCTGAACTGACTTATCGGCAAATGAAAGCTCCAGTGTTTTGATAAGAACCCATGTGGTGTTGGCTTGCAGAGTGGGAACAAAATGAGTTGCACACAGAAAGCTAATAGGAGGTTTGTTCCAAAAATACTCACAAATGGACATTTACTTAGCTGAGAATTATATGCCGAGCTCTGGAAAGGTTAGGCACAGCTAGGGAGTTCATAAGCTCTCTGCAGCTTGTCTCCTGCAGGCTGATAGAGCGGAGAGAAGCTGAGAGTGTGCAGCTGCTGACGTCAATAGGGTAAATAATACACGTACCGAAATCACCTGGGTGCGCATTGCCCTTTCCACAGAGCCTGCGGAGCACACTGTGCTGCAAAAAGTCTGGGAAGCCCAGGTGTCTGCTTTCACTGAAAATGCTGCATCAGATCAAGTAAATATTCTGCAGGACCACTACCCCCCAACTAAAAATAAATACATGGAGCTTCTCAGGGTTTAGGGTTATCTCTTTCTTTGAAAGCACAGCATACCGCACCATGGCTGGGTCCACGTGCCCAGAGCCGGGTACTGTGATATCCACAGATGCCAAACAGCAAAACCTCTTCAAAAAGAGCAAAACCGACCCTTCCCTGTTCCAGGACAGGCTGTTCTGTTTACAATAACAGCTTACATCTTAGTCACTTGGAGAGGCCGCTGTGCTGCTTACATGTCCACAAAGGCAGCAGAGCTCCTTTTTGTGGCTCTGCCAGACCTGGGCTCCTCCAGCACACGAGTCCGATCTGCACGAGGGACCCACAGCAACCCAAGGCAAATACAGTCAGCATCTCACACCAAAGCACCCAGAAAACTGTACGTACAGCAACAGCAGATCCTGCAGGCAAGTAACTCTCTAAATAAAGGCAGAACACCCCCCACCTCCACTGAGAAAAATAGTCCCAAAGCTGGAGAGCGCACAGTGTCTCCCAAACCCCAGCCCCGCACCCTAGCCACCGGGCCACAAGTCGGGACTGCTGCCCCCAGAGCATGCAGAAAAGGAGCTAAAGCAGTGGTCCTGCTGTCAGAGTCCAGACATGCACCCCACCCCAGGTCCCCAGCCTTGCAGACTGTAAATTCCCAGTGTATCCGTCTGAGGGGAAGAGAACAAGTGGAACCACTATGCACAAAACCTGGCTCCAACCTCCTTCCCTGGATAGAATTGCTACGAGCAAAAGCAGGAGAACATTATTATTAATGCAGCAAATTAGTGCTTGAGTCCTGTTAGCACTGCTCACATCACTGCAGCTGCATTAAAGGCTGTTGGAGAGACACATAAATTATTCACACTGATCAGGGCGCTGACGGGGAGATCTGGGGGCACAGCCAGGGCAGCGGATGCCTGCTCGCAGTACCTTGTCAGGACTGGAGGCCAGCTGCTCTCCTTTCTCGACAAGCATTTCCTTGGAGCCGTTGCCATGTCAACACATCTGTCTAGGCCATCCGACTTGTCAAAAGTTTAAGGTAATTTAGCACAGAAAGCCAAGGAGGGTTCTCAAGCGCTTTAACCCTTCCCATGCACGGAGCAAGCTCTTCCCCAGGAAGACGGCTGGAGTGGCAGCAAACTGGAGAGAATTTTCAGAGCTGCTGATGGAAACAGAAATAATAATAATTTACCCTGCCAAGGGATCGACCAGCTCCACACAAAACTCCATAGAGCAAGATGGACTTGGAAAGCAAACACTGGGAGTGTCGTGCACGTCACTTCAGCAGAAGCAGTTACAATGGCAACAGGAAATTTGGGGCAGGCTTTCCAAAATCACCTTCAGGAAAGCTTACACAACCTACTTCAAAGAGCCTACAGCAACAGCCTGTTCCCTGAGGAAGCATTTCTTGAGCTCCAAGAAGCCTGGCTAACTCTGACCTGCTGGGATGACATGGGGGTTGGTCCTTTCCAACCCAAACCATTCTATGGTTCTGACTTGACCAAGATAAACACACACACAAGCACAGCAACAGCAAAAAAAAAAAAACAAGAGTTCATAGGCAGCTCATACATCTATTACCCTTGACTCGGAACTGGAGGGTGAGTAAAAAGTACAAAGTGCAAGAAATACCCATGCGTTTTTGCTTTATTTTGAACACGTTGCCTAGAGCCCTGGCATGGCATATCCAGATTTTTGTCTTTCCCTAGGGTATTTGTCCCAGAATACCAGTCTTTAAAAGGGCTGATTTTTATATCAACAGTTCTTAGAAGCCACAATGGTATTTTTTTTTTCCCCCTTCAGAAGAATTAATTGTAAACTGCCTAAAAATAAGCCTGGAAAAACTCAGAGGGGAAAGCAACATCAGCTTCTGGCAGCCTTATTACAGCACTCTCTGTACCATGTGGCCTCCATTGTTTCTAGCTGGGTCACTGGGGGATGGGGGAAACCTACTTTACAGACCAAGAGACCTCCTGCAGTCACTGAGCAGCTCAGAGACGTTCAGTTGTAAAGCAACAAACAGCCACACATTTCCCCTCGTAACCAAAAAGACCTGTACTTAGGGGCTGCTTTTCCACAGCAACCTTCACCTCTGCGATCTAATCAACTGCATAACCAAGAGCATCCTATTTTCTCTGAGCAGAGAGCAATGGCTATCGGTAGCTGACTGTAGGATTCCAGGAACCACCTCCTAGGAAAGACCAGGGAGCCCAACAAAGACACATTACAAACAGGATACACCAACACAGCACCAGCATCACAGGCTGTGGTTACAGGGAGACACCGGTGCTGCGGAGCCACTATCCTTTCAGCCGAGCACAGCCACATCTCGCACAGCACATGCTCTACACAGACGCAGAATAAACAAGGCTCTGGACAGCCAGAGGTGCAGCTCTCACTGTTCTGCCAACACACCAGCCCGCAATCCCGTCAGGCAGTGACCTGCTCAGCCAGCAGAGCACCCTTCTGTGCCTTTGGAGCCCCCAGCCAGGGATATTCCTCCTCCCCAGCACACCTCCACCCCCAGCCAAGCCCCGCTCGCTCCTCCAGTCTTACCTCCATGCCTCCAGCCATCACCCAGTCACCACAAACTCTGCCTGCATCTGCCTCACAAAGGAACCTCCGAGTGCTCTGGGTGCCACCCAGGTGGTGGCAATCAGGGTTGCTAGCAGCAGCCAGGCTGGCACAGGTGCTCCGCATGCACAGAATGAAGGCTGGGGGCTGGGCTGCCCACCTGCCCAGAGGTGAGTAAAGTAAAAAAAAAAAACAATTTAAACCAGAAAGTTTTTATAACAAAAGAAAATATCTAAAAACACCAGCTCTGAGTGGTTTTAGAAATATAACTGGGAACAATCTGACTTTTCTAACCAGATTGTGAGGATAAGGCCTTAATCATTAGTGCCAAGCTTACCTCTAGGCACCAAGGGCATTTACAAGGTCATGCAAAGATACCCAACAAGTGAGACAGTGGGTAAATCTAGCAGAGAGTCACATATTCCACACTGCTGCATGGCGCTTTAATCTGGCTTAGCTCCACATTTCTGAGGGTTTCCCTGGAGAAGGTGCACCAAGCCCCCAGCTATTCACAAAGCAAGGTGAACGCTAGGTGAAGGCAGGGAGAACCACACGCTTTGCTGTACCGGCTCTGAAACAGGGATACAGCTCTGGGGTCCCGCAGCTGAGAACACGAAGAATGAACTTGTCAGTTCCCAACAGAGAGAAACTGCTGCTAGCTGAAGGGCAAATCACTTTGAGGATTTCTGGAAAGCTGCGGTGTCCAATGGTGAATGGCTCACTTGGAAATTATCCTGTAACTCCAAATTTTCATGGGTGGACAGGCAGTACCTTTAGCACACTGTACAACTGTTCCCTCTCTGCAGCGATGTAAAAGCATTGACCTGCCTGCTGCTGGAGTCAGTACAGTCATACCTGAAAGCCCGTTCCTTGGAGAACACAGACAGGAACAGGGAAAAGCAACCCAGAGCTCTGGAAAGCAAGTTCCCTGCCTGCTCTGCCCATAGGCAGAGAGAAGCTTAACATTTCTCAGCCTTGATTCATTTTCGGATGTTGTTTGTGAGAAACGTCCACTCCCGTCGCACAGTCTGCTTGGCCAGCAGATCCTTTACCGAGCCCTTGTGCTGTGAATGACGTTACTGCCCAACAGCAGAGGCAACTGCGTGTAGACAAGGCAGCCTCTAAAATAAACATGCCTGGTTTCCCTTTTCACGTTGAACGACTTGTATCTGTTGCATGTTACAGGAAACTAATAACTTAGTGACTATTAGGAATATTCATCTAAATCAAGTGATCACAGAAGCTTAAATGCACTCCTTTAGAGGCAGAACAAAAGCTCAAAAAAAAAAAAAAAAAAAAAAGCTCAGCAGCAGAGCTCTGTCTCCACTGAAGCCAGGCAAAAGTTCTAATTTCACTCATGTTCAAGGATTTCATGGTTTGCCTTTAGGGAAGCACAGACTTTGGAAGGGGGGCTGTTTCGAGACCACTTGCCATTTTGTCCCATTCCCAGAAAGGAAGGAGCATAAAAACATCTTGTCTTTCCTGTTGCTCCGTAAACCAAAGGCAAGAACAAGAGAACTGAAGCAAAACGAGCAGAGGGGTGTTACAGCTTTCACCAAGGACGGTATGGGTATCATTCTTAACACGTTTTTAACTATGTGAGGGAGCCTGACTGCTAAAGGAAGCACCTGGCTGCAAGCTGCTCATCTGCACCTCTTGTGTGCTGCATCTCCTACAAAGTGCACGCCTGGCCCAGATCCCAGAGGCAGGAGATGCCAGGAGCTCTCAATATAGGTACATGCCAGCACTCAGAGAGGCACATATCATACACGCGAGGCCCCGATCATTTACTGCAGTTTGGCCCCATCTGAGCCGTATTTTCCTGCCGATGTTGGAGTGCCAGGACTCCCCTCCAGTCAGCACACTGGAAACCACCTTTGGAAAGGAGCTAGTGTTAGAAACCGAAAGAAACTCTTCTTTCTAGCCAACAGTGCAAAGAGCTTTGCAAACACGAACAAATTCTATTTCAACCTTCCCTTCAAGGAAGAAATTTGCTCCATTTGGCATGGCTTGTCACCAGTTTTGTCAGCACTAGGATTGATAACGTGATCTTGAGGCTCAAAGACACAGGTTTAACTGCAAACCCCATCCTTGCTGTCATGTGAAATGAGCAATAGAACAGGGTTAGAAGATGCTGGGCTCTCTCCCCATCTAGAGGTAAAACAAGCACCCATCACATTAAAGATTTTCTGCATTTACTAACCAGATTCTTACTGATCTCCTCTACCCTTCACTCCACCCTTACTGTCTCGTTTCACATTTTAAGACACCATGTTTCATTTAGGACCAGGTTTGACGTTACTCAGAGTGCACAGCACCTACTCCCATGAGTATATCCTAGACGCTATGAGCAAAGAGGCTCTGAGACAGCCTTTTGTGCCCACACCGCCCTGCTATGGGGTCATCCTGCCTTTCCCTTTGGGAAGACACCCAGTGTACTTACAGAAAGAAACCATCATAAAAGCCAGGCACTTCCCAGCAAGCTAACTAGGCTCCAGCCGCTGAGATCACACATTGAGATCAGTGGTGGTCCTGGCAGGGTTTTAATTCCCTAGACACTGCTGTAATTAAATAGAGGAGCTGCTCCCTCTCCAAGAATATCAGTCAAGTCCTACAGAATTATACAGCAAGCTTTATCACCTATAATTAGATATTAATAAATATTATAATAAGAGTTTTTAATTATAGCATCTATACATACTTAAATACACTATTATTTATATCGACTTATAATTGCTCATTAATCACATACCAAGTCAATCTAGAATCACCTGAAAAATTCCATTTAATCTTTATAAATTACCATTGGTCAAAGGAATGTAACTATCTAAAAGTCTGCCTTCAACAAAAATGTGCCACGGTATTTCTTCAGTTATTACCTGAGACTTTACACCTCTAGGAGCTGAAGAATCCACCTCCCTCCTACCAAACTAATCTGCCCTGTGCTGCCAGGGAAGCTGGAGGGAAGCAGGCATTGGAGAATTGATTTTCTAGCTTGTGAAATTGCTCCCCGAGCTGTGGCACACAAGCTCACTGGAATAAAGCAGTCCAAGCAACAGAAGTTGTGCAAGAGAAGAACTGTGCACTCCACAGCTGCTCCAACAATGCCTGTTTCACTTTGTCCCACAGCTGCTGCAAATGCTCCTCATCATGTTCTTAGAATGCTTAAAACCAGTGTCACCGGAGGAAAGTTGTATCTTCAACTCTAGACCTGAGTGAGTTTGGTGCCTTTAATTTCAAGCCAGGGGCTTGTACCAACACCAACATAAAGCACATCAGTGACACAAGAACTGTCCAAGGCAGGCTCTTCCTCTCTCACTCAAACTGTCCAGTCTGCTCTACCTGGACTTTTACACAAAGATAAACTCATGCAAATCACCCTTCAAACCGATGTGGAGCTCTTCTGCGCACAAGAGCTTTAAATCTTCTCCATCAAGCTAGCCACCCGCGCGGCTATTAATCTCAGGAGAGACAAGCCCTTGGAAAGAGGCTCACTCAGTGGGGAGATGCAAAGCATGAGGGACCAGCGAGGGGGATTTTTCTTGGCTTCAGCTCCGAGGGCATAAGGATAGATTTCACTTGGCTAAGTTGCAGAACGCAATTAAGGACCATGCTGCCTTCCCCTACTAGTGGAGGAGAAAAGTTTCTTACCGGAGCCAAATAACTTTCACAAACAAAGTAATTTGCACAGTGAAGATCGTCAAGCTTCTTGTTAGTGAACCAGAAAGGCAACGTCAAGCGCACTGAAAGGTAGGGCAGCAAATGTAATTCCTCTCTTAAAAAATACTTGGGGATTATAGGAAATTGCAGTAAGAAGGAAATTAAGTGTCACAAGAATTTAAAATAGAGAGGACCGTGGACAAATCTCCAGCTAATGTCACACACAGGCTATATCCAACATCCATTAAGACAGGGCTTTGCCCAAGGTCTCCCAAGAAAAGCTATTGCTAGAGAGATCCTTGGTACCTTGACACTGCAAGTAAATAATCCAAGTGTCATCACCAGAGCCCAATTTAGCATGGTTACCGTACACGTGCAAAGGACTTGATGGCATAGAAAAAACGCAGCGAGAACTGACCCCTCCAGCACAGGCGCTGAGCTGGCTGGCCCAGAACTGCCCTAACCACTCGGTCTCGGCAAACTACAGGTGCAAAACTTTGCTAACTCGATATATGTTTTCTGTATTGGAGCTGGCTTACATACCAGCTGCCAGAAATGTGGTATCAGAGTGGAAATCTGTCTGCACTGATCTGTTCAGACATGTTCCAAGGAGTTTTTCTGAATTTAGGGCAGCTCTGCTCCCTTCCTATACCAGGAACACTCATGGTTATCTGAACGTCCAAAGACTCCTTCCCTGTCTGTAGGAGAGCGTTAACACACAAACAGCTTTAATAAACGTCATTTAAAAACACGTGTGCCCTGAGGTTTTGAAGAGGAATGGCCCAGTATCCTGCCAAGAACAGGTCAGTGTGGAGAATGATGGATCTGTGGCACAGAGCTTTAGGTTGAGATTTATCACCATATGCAAGTTGTACATCCTCTTAATGCCACACATCCTTCCATCTAGCAAATACATCATCACGCTAAGGCTACACATCAAAACCATGCCGTAATTCCCAGGGCAAGGGGGAGATGGAAGAGGAGTGCCAGCTTAATTTCTGTCAGTCCAAGGTGGAACTATCTTCATAACTCTTTGCCTTGTCCGGAATGAACTCAGCAAAAGGCCAGAGGGACAAGCATCTGCACTCCAGCATCACTGCACTGCAGGAGAGAGGAGAGAGGGCTTTCCTGATGCTCCTGACACAGGCTGACCCCTCATTCTCACCAGGGTGATAGCGTCTCACTTTTTATTACATGTTCAGTCCTCATTTCAGGGTGCTGCCTTGGAGGTGCTGCCAGGGGAACAGTAGGGCTGCAGCCCCAGGATGCAGTGATACAGCACAAAAAGGTAGACGGGAAACTGGGGAGGTGGGAATTGCCAAAACCACATCTGGGATGCCTTTGTCATGAGAACAGAGGATGCAAATAAACTCCACTGAAGTCAACAGCAGTTTTCTCATGGATTTTAGTGGAAGCAAGAATTCACCTTGAGACTGAATAAAGGATCCTCTGGCCTTCTCTTCCCAAACTCCAGCCTTTCTTGAAGCAGATGGGCTGAAACACACTCCCCACTCAGAACAGAAAATGAAAACATGACCTGGCAATCACTGGAAGGCTCCCACAACCTTGTCTTTTATGAACGCCCACATGTCATTGCTACACAAACAAGAGCTGCCAGTGTGGGAGACTTTGGGGCAATATTCCAGCAAGACAGGAGAAACAAATACCAAAACAAGAGAGTAACAGCATTTTAACAGCTTGTCTGGAAGAGTAAATATTGACTGGTTAACTGGAAAAAGCCAGCTCATCCTCCTTGTTGGTGGGGGCAGTTCTGGCACAGAGGAGGAGCCCTCACAAGTTAGCAAGCAGGCTGGGCTTAACAAAACACTATGAGGAAGTTTCTTAGCAAGAATTTTGGAAGGTAGTACTGGACAGCTGATCTGCACAATGGCTCTGTTTATGAACAAGAGAATCCCAGAGCATGTCTGCAGCCTCTAGAGTAAGCTAAGAGCATACAAGGGATTCACACGACACTAAGGACAAGCAGGGCTGGGTTCTCCGCACACCTCGCTGTCCCAGCCGAGGAGGATGCCCACGGAGTTAGAACAGATTCCCAGAAACAGCAAGTGATCCAGCAGAGCAGGAAACTAAGCCTAGCTCCTCTTGGGGAGATGCTGGGCACTGGTCTGCTCTCTTTTGTCAAGGAGTCCTTTCAAGAGGTTGAACTACTCATCTTTTGCCTGGACCAGCTTTCCATAGCAGTATTTGCTGTCCAAGCACCATCAGCATTTCAGTCAGCTGATGGAGAACTGGCCAAAGCTATTTAGGGCACGAAGACCAAGCACAAAAGCATATCAACAATTTTCACCACCCCACTGTTACATACAAAGTCCACAGAAACGCATCTGTGAACTCACCAGTAAAGAATGCTAAAATTCAACAGAGCTCATGCACAGTCCTTTCCTAACATAATTGGAGTGCCCTACACGGTGACTGCCAGATAGCTGAAGTAAAAAGGCAGCTTTCGGGGGTTGTAACACAGCTCTAGAGTCATCTGACTCTCGCAGACATCACAGCCGCTCACACAATGAAAGTTCAGACGCACACACACTGCTATTCCTGTAAATCATTAATGCAGCAGGCATGTTAGACCATCACTGACATTTAAGAGGCAGTCCCGTTAACCCTGAGCCTGTTGGCGAGCTCCCTGCCATCTTTTCTCTCCCTGTATTTAGGAGAAAATACCTCCCTGCCTGAATACCATGGAATATACGCTGTGGCCAAAATTCCAGGGACTTTTTATGATGCCAAAAAAAAAAAAAAGTCCTACAGTTAGCAGTTCTGCCTTGTTCTCCACATTCTCACAAAATATAGAAATCAGACCACCCATTTCTTCCCTGCCTAAGTTACTACTATTCCCCTTCACCTGTCTGTGGCCAAAAAAGTGAACGAGGATTGCATCTGTTCCTTCACAACGACTCCTATCTCCAGGCCTGCTATTGCTGGGAAAGACAAGTACAGCCTTGGATTCTGCACCAGCTCCTACATGAGGACAACTATTTATTTTGGACTGCCAGAAAGTTAATATATTTGTTAGCAAATTCTGCAAGATAGAGCTCAGGGAGCCTAACTGAAAGGAAACAATTAATTGTTAGCTTTCCTTACAGACATGGATTATCTGTCAATAAGTCTCAGTTCTCTAGAGAAAATGAGATCCAGAAATAATCCCAATTAGGCAGGAAAGTTTTCTGGGTTGCTTTAAGAATGGGAGGGGACTTGCTTTGTCAGAAGGCCCTGGTTCAGCTTCTCATTTCTTGTGCACAGTAGCAAAGGGACCATCAGCAATCCCCGAGCTAGCGAGAAGAGAAACTCTCAGCATGGTGGGGTGGCATCAGGTTTCCTCACTCCCTGCCTGCTCAGCACCTCCATCTCCCCCTGCCTGGTTGTACCATCAACAGTGTGTAGCTTTAAATGGCTGTAGCAATCTGGAAAGCACTCCGCAGGCACTGCAGGGGGCTCTCCCTTGGCTGGGCAGCGGTCCAGCTTGCACAGGAATTCAACACACACACACACACTGAAAACTTTTCCACTCACTGCAGGATTCCTGGCAGGGCACTCTGCTCTCGCTCAGGCTGCCCCACACAACAGGCAGCACAGCGCTTACCCACCTTGACCGGCGAGGGCCAGAGATGCGTTCCTGTGACGGACCAGGAGACCCAAGTGGCTGTTTGGTGGGATGCTCAGACACACACACACATCCACACACACAAGCTAGCTGTGTTACAACCTGAAAGGACTGTACGGAGGGTACTGAAACAACGAGGAGGAACAGCGTGTTCTGGAAAGCTGAAGCACTGACCACAGCGCAAGGAGACTATCCCAGGGTTGTAAAGAGATGGTGTTCCCCCTCTCCAGCTACCAGCACTTCCACCCCATCCCCAGGGGGATCCCAGCAAGGTCAGCCTTGCCACACAACTGCAACCTTGCAGTCCTGCAACCCAAGGTCTTACTTGTAGCAAAAGCCCCAATTCCCCACCCCACTCCCAAGACCTCCAGCCCAGCAGGCAGCCCTGCAGACCCCATCCCTCCCCACTTCTCCTGGAGCACGATGCCCTCTCCTGGGGGCCTGAGGAAGCGGCTGGAAAAGCGTTTCCCAGCCAGAGTGGGGTGAAACTCAGCAAGATTCCCACCAGGGACCCAGTGCCTTGGGCTGGAAGGGAGGAATGGGGGCTGAAGACAGAGATTCCCGGCTGTTAGCTGTGATTCCCCTTCCTCATAACAGCTTCTGCTGGCCACAGCCTCCAAAGGCTGAAGAAGAATAAAACTCTTCGTTTGCAAACTGCTGTCCCCATCTCCCAGAGCAGAGGATGCTGTATCGAAAGCAAGAAAAGCTGAAGGGTCACAAAAATGCTTGGACGCTGAGAAGAAATGAACCCGTTTTCTGTGGGGCAGGTCCTCTAAATCTTTCCCTCAGATGCCTCAGCCAACATAATTTCTTCACACAAGCACATCTCTGCTTCCACGTGGTTTCACCTCCTGTTCCTCTCACATCTCCCTTAGTCTCTAGGCTTTACGCCACCCTCACTGGATATACCTGGCTGAAAAACTACAAACATCTCTTCCTAATGCCACTCCCTACATGCATCCTTCCCTTGCTCTTTCACCTCTGCCACCCCCTTTGCTCTGCCACTCCTTGGAATTCACCAGCAAGCCTGAGGCAGAGATTTATAGCCCTGCATCACTCCCCTTCCTTATAGAAAACAGTTAGTTTCTGCTTGGGACCCAGTATAACTGGCTTAGGCCAGAGAGTTGTACACGTTCCTCTCTCCATCTCCCTGGTGTCACCTGCTGGGTGATCCGAGCATCCCTCTGCCCGCTGCATCCATCCCTGTGTCAAAGAGAGAAGCCTGTTTGTTCTCTGAACACTCCCCTGACAAAGAGGTGTCTGCAGGCAAAGATTTGTGGAAAGGGGACCCCAGCAAGCAGATGGCCAACTGCAGACATACAATTGTGTTTCCTCCCTCTCACTTCCTCGCTGCACTAGGGATGCAGCACCAGGCACTGGCTCTAGCTGCTTGCAAAGCAAGCCACAGGGTGTGGGGAGCATGGCAACGTAACAAGCACTGTGTTTGCGCTGCAGAGTCTACTGCCTGCCCTGGGAAACAGACCTGTTTTACCAGGCTTAGCTAGAGGAAACAGAGGCAATGCATGGCTGTGAGGCAGTTACCTAAAGATAGAATGAGAAATGTTTTTTGAGATTTTAGCTCCCACACCAACCCTTCCCACACCCTTAACAGCAACATCCACTGGAGGGGTGCTGGCCATTTCTTTCATCACTTAAAAAATACCTTCTTTATCCCTTCTCCAAGCTTACAGCATGTCCTGGCTAGTCTGTGCCTGCCCCAGTTGATACAGAGAACGACACAGTGCAGTTTGAGCAGCTTTGGGGCTATTATGTACAGCAGAGCTTTTCCTCACGAGTGTAGGTAAGAAGAGGACCCTGGGTTCTGACAGCTGAATCTAATTCCCTGGAGCAAATACTGAGTGCACAAAATACAAAATCAGCTTTGCAAATGAAATTAAAGCACCCTACAGCTAAAAGTACTCATGCCAAACTGAGAGAGGCAGAGAGAGCAGCAGTACAGGCAGGTGAGAGGCTCGGGAGAATCCGTGCAGGGTAGATCTGGCACGGGGAGAAGGCTGCTGTTTCATTGGGATGGGAAAGCTAACAGCCTTGAATGAGACAGCAGTCCTGCTAGGCCAGATACATTCACGTTAGAAGACAGCCTGTGCAGTCCAGAGGCCTGCTGCAAAGCTTGCTGAAGTTGGCATTTCCACTGACTTCTGGCAAGCCTTAGATCTGTCCCTCTTCAAACAAAGCACAGAAAGGAAATGCTGTCATCCCCGTTTCACCAGGCTTTCTCACAATCACACAGGGTGCTGTTGGAGCCAAGGAGGGAACTGGACCCAGTACTTCTGCTTCAGCCACCAAAGCAGCTGGTTTGCATGCCTACGCACTGCGGTGGCCATGGCAAGTGCTCTGCCCAGTTGCTTATTACTTGCGTTTTCCCATCCCCCTCCCAAATAGCTGGCTTTTGCCGCCCTGCTGACACTGGAGCGGATGTCTCATTAGCACAGCTAGAACTTGGGAGGCTGGAAGAGCGAGGAGGATGAGCTCCAGTGGGAAGAAGCAACAACAACAGCAGCAGGGGCAGGGAGATTCTGGAGAAGCAGAGATCTCTTTTTCTTGCCAGCTTCTCTAGTGAAGAGCCAGAGAGAAAATAATGGATATTTATAAGCAAACCTGTCTCTAAGGCAGCAGTTTCCAAAGTCTAATAATAGGGCTTGGACTTGTTTATTGCGTGATTCAGACAGCATTGCATAAAGTGGCTGGAAAGCTCCTGCCTGTCCCAAGAGCATATTCCTGAGAAGTTATGAGTTGGAGGAGGGGCTGGGTCCAGCTTCAGCGGGTCCAAGGCAGAAGGGTGCCAGCAGGTTCTGTCTCTTCAGAGGTGCAGTCAGAGCCAGCAGAGACGCTGGAGTAAACCGGGCTGTGCAGAAGAAATTTAAAAGCCTCCTCCCAGGGGAAGCCAACCACCCACTCCCTGTCTTGAAACAGAAAGGAGCCTGATAATTGCACCTCTTGCCTTTGGTTTCTCACAGCTGCAGCAGCACTGAGGAACCAGGAACCCACGGTGCAGCGCACTGCGAAATGTGGGCAAGGACTGCACTTGCCTCACAGATTTTGCAGCAGTGGAAAAGAATATCAGGGATGTGGAAAGCTACCTGTCCCCAAAATCAAGGTGAAAACCCAAGTCTGCAGATTGCCACTCTTACGCCTTGACCACTGGGCTAGTCTCAAACAAGACCTGGTAGTATGGTCAACTTCTTAGGAACTCACCACAAAAACCCCAGCCAGTGCCCCTGTTACTGTTTCTTGCTGACTCAGATACAATGTGTTGAAAGTGCAGCTTCCCCAGCCAAGTAGGAGGGGAAGATTAAAAACAGGAAAGGGCAAAATAGCCTCCTGAGAGAGAAAACAGGGCTCGGTTCTGCTGCACAGGGCAGCACCTGGACAGCATGTTCTGAAGCAGAATAACTGCAGTGATGCAATTATTCCACGCTGTTCTTCACTAGATATTCCCTGCTTCTGAGGTTACTACAAGTAGCAAGGAAAGAGCTGTTACCAGTAAGGCTAAAAACTGTCTAAGCATTAGGCTCACTAGGCACAAGGCAAGGGAACAGGGGAGAGGAAACAGCAGTTGTTCTTTGAGATTGGCCATCACTGTTCCACATACCAAACTTTGATCCAGTCCCTTCAGTATCCCTTTGCTTTAGAAATAACATGTCCCACCCACGCTTTACAGCAATCTCCCGTATGTTGGCAATGCAGCATGGCACGTGAAAGTGCTTCCCCATTCCTACGGAGAGCAGAGTTGTCAAACAACAGCTGCACCCTGAGATGACAGACCAGCTGCCAACACGCCATAAATCTGTCTCAGAACAACCAGCTCCTGTGCAGATCTGCCAGCCATACCTGAATAATTTTCCCACAGAAAGAAGACAAAAAACTTCGAACAGGAAAAAAAAAACTAAATCCAGGAAAGCTTAAGTATCACCTCTGTGGAGATACAGTGTCCTTTTTGTTTTCCTTTCAAAAAAGAGCAAATTTGCATGGAACATCCTTGGAAACTTGTTCAAGTCCAGGAGTGCCCTCTTCTGACGTGCCCCTGCGCCCAGGCAGAGCCCCAGGTGGAGATGACCAGCTTACACCTGCCTTTGGAGCAGGCTGCAGCTGAACACGCAGAAAAAGCAGGAGCAAAACTGAAATGGACCTTACATCCTGCTGCAGCAGACAAGCAGGAAAAAATAGTGCTGTGGAAATCGTGACTTCCCTCAGCCTGTTTCTGAGAGTGTCAGTCTGCCTCATTGCTGGCATGTCCTCAGGGACTCTCCACCTCAGTGCTCCTTGTTGCAAAGACTGGATGAGCTCAGCCAGGATGAAATTTACTGGGTCCCAGTATGTCACAGCAGCACTTGTCCAACCTTGCAGAGCTCTCGGGCTCAGTTTAAATGTGTAGAAATGCTGCAAGCAAACAGGAGGTTATGAACACTGCAGCCCCTGTATATTCTCCAACCAACAGCGAGTGTCTCACGCCATCTCTCAACTTCACACGAGACACCCAATCTAGCCACAGTCACGACCGCAAGGTTGTGCCCATCCATGGCTCTGTCAAGAAGCCAGCTTCTGTCAGTGTGGCAGGTCAGACACTAGCCACACTGCAGAAAGCCACCTAGATACCTTCTTTTCCAGAACCAGCCAGAATAACATGAAGAGACAAAGGTGGATTCCCTACAGTCCTGATGTGCTACCCAACAGGTTCGGTCACAACACCCCTCTGCCTGAGGCAACTCGAAGCAGGGAATCCAGCTGAGGCAGATCAGCAATTTGTGGTTTGACCCTTTACCCACAACCTCACAAACCACAAGACTTTATTTATTTTTTAATAGGGATCATAAATTAGCTGTCCCAAACCTGTCTCCTCACAATGAGATCATACATTTGCTTTCATTGGGATCAAAGCAAAAAGAAAAGAAAAAAAATCAGAAGACCCTCACTCAAGCTTGCTAACAAAACCAGAAAAGAAAACTACAAAACGCCTTTAAAAATGTTTTGTTTTGGATGCAGCTCCACCTTTTGGCGCATCCACATCTGCATTCAGAAAGCAAGAGCCTTCATCCAGCTAAGCCTGAGCCAGGCAGGCAGTTCTTGCAGTCTCTTCTTCAGACCCGATGCACACCCTCCTTGGACGTGTACTGCTCACTCCATCAAGTCTGTTTACTAGCAATCTCCTAATTTTTGATGTCGTTTTGCTGACTTTCAGCACTGCACAGAGCGCAGCAGTCCAGACTTGTGAATTACGAAAAGACGCAGGGAGTCTTAATATTTCCTATCAGAAACCTCACCAATGGCTCAGTCTTTGTGATAGAAACACCATTAGCAGCAACTTCACCTTCTTATTCCCCGTGGTCTCAGCTGGGATCAATAGATTGCCTCTGTGCTACGTTCTGGCTGCCCAGTAGCACTACCCATGACAATTAAACATCAGCAGGGACTAAATGGAGAGAGGCCCTGGCTCCTCTACCTGCTGCCAGGAAGGCTGATTCTGTGCCAAAGACACTAGATGAGGAACAACTTGTAGGCAGACTCCATGTGTGACCCTAAAGGAGATGTTGGGTCAAGATCTTTGCGGCACAGAGACTCCCCACTTCCCCCTGAAATCAGCATTAAAATGTGATCTACTCCTGTCATCAGTGCCAACAACCCTCCCTTTCTCTGCCTCATCTCTTTAACCTGCAAGTTCTCCAGGTGGCAGGACTGACCCCACCTGTTTGTATGCCAAGTCCCTGCCTTGATTTGAAACGCTGGAACGCAAAGCTGTCCAGCCACACCTGCATTTGCTACCAGGAACCAAACATCTGCCACATTCCTCTACAAACCATTGATAACTCCTCGTTATTGTCGAGTTATCAGCCTCCCACCACCACCCCAAAACAGGAATCAAACTGGAGAGGAAGGTGGAGTGGACACAGTCATTTAAAACAGGTCTTTACTGTACTAGCTTTTCATATTAAACATGAGGTTAGGGGCTACGACAACACGGAACAGTCACACAAGCAGCACCAGAGAGGTGCAATTGGTTCTTTAACCACATTTGTTTATTTGATTTAACGTCAGGGATTAGCAAGGGGAGAGGCAACAAGCAGGGCAAGAGTTTTGGTTTTGATTTACTGGCACTGCAGAGTCCTGTTCAACACCTGTAAACTTTTATGAGGGGCAGAGCCGGCCGGAGGGAGGGAGGTGGGGGAATACTACAAACACAGACACCACAATGTTGATCTGCTGTGTGACTCTCACCTTCCAGACCAACTCACCCGAGACACCAGTTGTTTAGCTGAAAACCTTGAAGCTCCAAATTTGACTCTTATGAAGGATGACATTTGCACAGGGTGAAATCCATCTCTCTGAAGAGAGCTAAGACTGAGACACCACAGACAGTTTTCTAAGCCTTCAAAGTTCGAATTGAGAGTCTCAGCTTCAAACTGCTCCTCCAGACAGCAGGGGTGCAACAAAGAGAAGTGACTTCTCCATGCTGTAATCATCCAGATAACGAAGACACGCACTGTTTGCTCTTATCACATTTTGCACCTCATAAGCTACGTTTCCAACACAGCATAATGCCATTAAAAAAACTCCTCCTTAATGAAATGCAGGGGATTCAGAACACCTCTCCCTATGCTTCTGAAGTTGCTTTGTCCCCGTAGCACCACGCTAGATGATAGCCCCTGCCCTTCCCATCCTGCTCAGCTGTTAACCTGCACCCTGGCCAAGAGACCTGCCTGGCACTGCATTCTGCACCTGGACCAACACACGGATCCTCAGAGGCAGTGCTTTTGTCTTTGGATCCCAACAGCTTCCAAACATACAAATCTGCTTCCTAATCCACCTGCTATGGCACTCTGTCACTGCACGCACAGACCAATCTAATCACAGTGGGGCATGGAGCTTGTGCAACCTTTTTGCAAAAGGAACTTCATCTCTGCTCCATCTCATGCCATCCCATCCCCGCAGAGTTCCAAGGATGTGAGTGAAAACAACTCCTTTCGTCTAGCTTGCGATACTGCATGTTTTAAAAATGGAGATATAATAAATACAGCAGGGCTCTAAAGCATAATGGACCAATGTAGGACATACTCTCTCTTCTGGGATACAGAAGTTAAAAAAAAAATTTAATCCTTTTTCTCCTCTCTGGATATTTTCAGAAATTTTAAGATGCTGTAGTCTAGAACTCAAATGATGTTACAGATGTCTTTAAAAAATTATTATAAATAGCAAGCAAATCCTTGGTTTCCCAGTAACAAAACCACTCTGATCTCATAAAAACAGATAATTGGCTCAACTAAACCGAAATCTCCCAAAAGCACAGGTTTATTCTTGAAAGTGTCTCCTGGACAGGGCAACTTTAGGCTGTTTCTCTGTGGTTCAGAGGCTACTTCATTCCTTGAGATTCAGTGCATTTCACTTCACTGTCTCTCAGGTGTTTTCCTCTTTTCCCCTTCCTTTTTCTTAAAAAAAAAAAATCCTAAACATTGTTAACTGAAAAAAATTCCCTAGGAGAAGGTGAGCAGTACTTAAGCAGATGATGACAGTGGAGGGGGGACAGGAGACAGAAAGAAAGAGGCTGAGCTGGATTTTCCCAGTGCCAGATTGCAACCTGGAGCAGAATCTCATACTGACATTCCTTTTTATTTGCCTTTTTTTTCTCTTCTCTGGTGCAATAGATAATAACACAGGGAGCAGCAAGGATAATACGTTCGTAGGTGGCTGCTGGATTTTCAAATGGTTTCTTACCAATATGTTCTGTGTAGGCAGAGCAGAGCCCTGACGCTGAGAACCAAAAGCAGAAGATGCACCTTTTTACATCTGGAAGCTTGCAGAGCAAAACCACTTCATGGGAAATCTTTATGAGTGAATCTTACAGGCGCAATCGTTCAAAAAGGGAACTGAGGATGGTCTAGACACCTGTCAGAGAGTGCCAGCAGATGCTTTTGGTTTGGTTGCCCAGGTATGCGGCTAGCCTCCCGTTTTTTTCCTGGTTTGCTTGGACCTCCGGGATTTCAGAATAGTATAGTTTGCATACCAGGTGTACTGTTCTGAGAGGAAAGGGATGTAGAACGCACGCAGCAGCTTTGAGGACCTGAAACCAGAAAGGAAAAACAAATCATCCTTCAAGCACTTATTAGCCAGTACATTCAAAACAATACAAACGAGGCATTGCAAAAGATTTGGGCTGGTCAGTCGGTGACATGAGGAATGCTAATGGTTCAGGCACACGAAGCCCAGTCCCATTTTCTCCTTGTTGATGGAGACCAAAGCTGGTTTGTGCTTCACCAGTTTAAGAGCAGCAGCCTGCCCAGTTGTATCCATGCCAGTAGGATTAAGGGGGAGAGAGGTCAGGAATGTGTTGCAATTATTGAAAGACACTTAGATCCTGGAAATCACTGTCCAAGAAGCAGACAGTAGGGCCCTGTGGACCTTTGGTACCATACAAACAGGCAGGCAGGGCACGCTATGGTGAAAGATAGCAAAGCTGCATTTAGCTCCTGGCACGTCCGCTTTTCTACCCAACCGTTCTGTCCGCCTATTCCTCCACACGTCTGAAGGGCAGGCAGAAGCTTTGATGGGCACTGGCGTGGTGAAGTTTTGCTCTCGTGCTGATCTTCTGTTGAGGGTATTGAATTAAAGAGTGATGGACTGCTCTAAAGCATACAAGGCAGCCTGCGGCAGGCTGCTAGCATTCACCCCACGCCCTGCTAGCGCTGGAAGCTGGCACTGCACAGCACTTTGCACCAGTCGGACCAATGGAGTACTCAAGCGTGGAGGGTTTAATGGCTGCATCAAATTAGTACCTTTTGTTGGGTTGCTAATTGCTGGAGCTGTGCTAGCTGAGTACATTTTAAATGCATGTATTCTCTTACTGAGCAAACTAATAGTAACATCCAGGTTTAAATGCAAACCAGACAAATAGAATATTCTTCAGTACCAGCACTGAACCTTGCTAGAAGCTTCAAAAATTTGAGCAACTTATTGAAATAAGGGCTGGGGCAGGGTCTTGCTTCCTCAGCATTGAAGCTTATCTCTTTAAGATCAACTTGGTGACAAACTATCAGCCTTGACAGACGTTAAGTCTAACCCTGCCCACATAAAGCTTGGAAAAGCAGCAGCAGCCCTCAAACTTGATTTACAGCACGCTAAGCGGTCAGGGATGGTACACAGATCCAGCATGTACTTTCTGGTCACTGCAATTCACACAGCTTTGCTGGTAACACACCCAAGGTTCTGGACATCCCATTCAAGTCACTTTTTTAGAAGAAAGATGAATTGTGTTTTGTTTGCTTATTGTAAGGCAGCACTGGATAGCTTTCAAAAACGCAGTCTGAACAACAATGGCAGGAACTGCCACCGTGAGCTTACATCTCCCCAGAGGCTCCCAGGGTTCTTAGACAGCCTTACTGTAACTCATCTGAGAACAAGCAGCTCCTGATCTCCTGCAACTTGGAGTAAAAGACGGTCCAGGGAGAGACTGGTGATAGCTACTTGCGTTGGCATAGCACCACCCAGCAGCAGGGTCCTGTTACATAGGATGCCATACGAGCACAAAGCAAGGCATTTTTCAGTTGAAATGTTCCTTCTTTAGGCAGACTCTAACTGACGGACAAAGCAGTATTCTTCCCATATGGGAGAGGGGAAACTGAGGCAGAAAGCACTGGCTACCCTCAGAGAGACTGAGCACGTCTGAATTCCTAAAATTTACAAGTCCCACTTCTATCTGTGAGACTGCCTCCTTTCAACATCCAGCATCTTGTATGCCTGCTTTCTGCCAAGCGCTCAGCTTGTGCTTTAGGATATAAAAATGCTGATTGCTTTACTTCGAAGGAAGAAAAGCTCAGTGATAACACTTAGGCCCTTTGCAAATTCTAAAGCACCCAGCAAAGTTCCTAAATACAAGAATCACTGGAAATGGTTGCTCTTTGTGAATTCCTGAGGTGCTGGAATCGGGAACGTGTTCAAAGCAGAATCTCTTAGTAGCAAATAACTAGGCAGAAGACGGTAATTTTGGTGCGTTCTGAACAAGGAACATTTTTTGCAGCTGTCATTTCTTGTGCCTGGAAATTGGAGGTCAGCCCTCCCTCCAGTCACTAGAAGCAAAACCCCCCTTTTGAAAACAAGGGCTTGATTTTCCTCCTCCTCCATCTCTTGTGGCTAATGAACATCATGTCATTGCTGAACTTATTCTGGCATCTCATCCTCTGAGCCTGACAACCCACTGCTGCTGCCATGGTTGCTCTCTGCGAATGGTGCGGTATCACTTCACTTCCCTTTAGCAAAGAAAAAGAAAGAAAAACAAGAACCAGCAACTGTGTTCAAGCTGCTTGGGGAGCTGTTTAAAACAAGGAAAATTAAAAATAAGGTAGAGTACCAGCTTGCTGCTACATTGTAAGAAAGGGTCAGAAACCAGCACAATTCCCCAGGGCTCAGGGTGTGTGCTTGGGTGAAGATGAAGTAATTTGTTGAATTAGCCTTGTGCGGTTTAGCTCAGGAACAGAGAGGAAGGCAGCACTTCCAGCTTATGGCTGAGGTCCCAAGTATACAGTCTGCAGCGCTGAAAATGCCTTCAGTCGCTCAGTCCAGACGTAGAGCTGACATCAGTGAGGCAACAGCACCCAGTTCCCATCCTCCCTTGACCTGGCTGCATCTCCATACCGACAGCCTGCCCGCCAGCGCTGTACGAGGCACTGGGCACCCAGTAAGGGTGGGTCTCTTTGTACCTTTTGTGAGAAACATTCCCTATAGCCTCCACTTGCTGGTATTCTGAAATACTGGCCCAATGCAGCTCACACGGCTGTGCTCCCATGGTCTCCATGGCATATGTCCGCAATTTGCAGGATTCAGCTTTGCTTTCTAGAACAAAAGGATATTCCAGCAGCTAGCAG
The DNA here is from genome assembly GCA_011057875.1 of Pterocles orientalis. Lineage (NCBI taxonomy): Eukaryota > Metazoa > Chordata > Aves > Pterocliformes > Pteroclidae > Pterocles > Pterocles orientalis. Next base: position 371,593 of record WKFP01014334.1, read on the forward strand.
TAGCAAAAATCTCTTCCCAAATAAGGCAGCTCAGTGTAACCATATTGAGTTTGCAGACAGCCTGAAACTCCGAGCAACGAAAGCCCTCCACATGTTCTTAACTTTGCTGGCAACTCAGCCCTTATGAGCAGCAGTTTAAATGTCAGTGTTCACTGGTTCAGAGCTCGTATCAGCAGTGAAATGGGAGGAGAAAATACTGATGCTAAAAAGAAGATCAAAAAAGGAGAGGCAGGAATGACTGATGGAAAAAAATACCCTGGGTGGAAAATTACAAGAAACGCAGAGCAGAAAGATAGCTGCTCTTCCCACCAGCGGATGTCATACATAATGCCAAGGCACGCATGACAAATAACAATACAGCCAATTGGTGTATGAAGGCTGATCTACATTCCTGTACTCCTCCCCCAAAACAAGAAGGACGTGCTACAAGAATGGAGACCTGTATATCTCATTTAGCCAGAGGAGACCCCAAAAGTGAAGTCCACCCTGCTCCTCAAGGCAAAATGCTGTATTATTCAAACTGTCAAGTTCACAAGGAGTCCTTGGTTTCCAGCAGGTGTCAGCCAGCCAGGCTGCTGGTGCCATAGCAAAGTGACTCTTCACTAACAAAGGTGAAAAGGGAACAGTTCACATTGGTTTGAATTAGCCAGTCTAAGGACACGGGATAATAAAAGGCATCAGAAAATAAAAGAGACATCTTAAAAATAATGACGTTTATGTTGTCAGAGACTCACATTTCAGATATAAAACCAGGAAACCCTGAATATGGCCTGGTAAATGGTAGCACCAACATATCTGCTCCACAGCCCTAAGGTCAGCCTTTGCATTTGTTCAGCAGCAACTTTCTCACTGAAAAGACTCAAACTGGACACAAGCACAAGGCTGCTCTCTCTGCTGCTGGTAACTATGCAGTAGCCAAGCCCCAGATGCCTGCTGTCGTCAGCAGCCGTGAGAGAACCACAGCTGCTGATGCACCCACAGCTCAGAGAGTCATGATAAAGCTTTAAATTCAGACAGGGAACCTTTACCTCCTGTCACCTCACTTTGTCAGGCTCAGCAACCTCAGACAACAGATGGCACATGGAAAGGGTTGGGATGACAGATGACAGTGAATATATATAATGTTCTATTTGCATTTGCTTCTAAATTTATCCTCCAGAGACTGTGAGCGTGTGTAGCCTTAATCAGCACACAGCTCCAAAGCAGCACGTTAGTAGCAAGATCAAGGCCATGATCACCCCACGCTGGGGAGCCAGGGTCTAGTGCAATGCCACCAGAACACTGATGCAGTGGTGGGCTCCACGCCGCAGCCTGGCAACAGGCAAATTCTGCCTAGCTCTTGCTGTGCTTCAGACATGGGAGGTATCCCACAGTCCAGGGGGATCTGAATTTTTTTCCAGTTTTTTGGTCTCTAGGGGAGTGACTGCTGCAGCACCCAGAGCAGCTCCCAGTTAGGACAGGTGCACAGTCACCAGGGGGCCCAGCAGAGCTGGAACCATGCTGCGTTTGGTGCTAAGCGAATTTCTGTACATTACAAGCTCCCAAGCTCAAGACTGACATGGAGTGGAAGGAGTTAGATACATATAATGGTGGGAGATTCTCCCTAACTGCATCTTGTAAGCTGAACTTCTTACCCCGTGACAGCAGAATTCAGAAAGAAGCATGAGAAGGAAGAAGAGAAGGTAACGGCAGAAAGAAGAGGCAGGAGGAAGCTGAATCTCTGACACATGGGTAGGACTTAGAACCTTCTAGCTATGGGCACGTACAGGAAGCTCATGATCAAAGCTCTCTGAAGACCCATTAACATTTGCACTTCCTCTAGGTGTTAAATTTTGTACCAGCCACGCACCTAAGAAGTAATATAGCTACTTGTAAAACAAAAGTAGGGGAAACATTTAATGCAACCTGGAGGAAAGCACCATTAAAGGGGACGAGACAGTTTCTTATCAAACCAGGGTAAGGATACGCTCGAACAAGGTGACTGAATCACTGATTTTGCACTAAGAATATTTTTTTTGATGGAAAACCCAAGCGTTTGGAGCAAGCAGACGGTTCAGCCTAAAGAGCTGGAAAATATGTGCTCCTCAGTGGGGAGCTGTAATATATTTCCCCTTTTCTGTGCCAGATTCGGAGTGCTCAGACAATATAGAATTAAATGGACCTGGACAAAGCAGCTTCCTGAGGAGCATAATTAGCTGGTGGCTTGGAGTACTCTCTAATTCAATTAGCAGCACCATTTATCAGAGCCAGCTGAGATTTGCATTTGCACTTGCTGACGTCAATGTGAGACTTGCAGTGAGTCCCAGAAGCCTCCAGTTCAGCAGGAGTGAATTGAACTGCTGGGGTCATTTATTTTCAGAGAACAAGAGCTGGAGTTTGGTTTTGAGTGGGGAGGTGTTTGACGGATTATTTTTTTTTTCCTCCAAATGCTCCTTGCTCTGCAGCCACTGAGCTACAGACCTGAAATCTACACCGGCAGCTTCCCTCGTAGCTTAGTTCAAAGTGACGCTTCTTTCCTTTTATAAAAAAAAAAAGCTGCATTTTCCTAGTGTTTTTACACTTACTTCATAGGTAGCAGTGGACATTTCCAAATCATTGTGTGGAAGCAGGTGCTGGGTTTGTGGGACATGTCATTCTGCTGAGCTGGGGAGGTGGGAAAGGTACATGTCCAGAAATGCAAGCAGTCATTATAGGAGTTCTTGATGCATCTTCACTGACTCTACCCACAGACCTGTGTGTCTGACCCTGGGAAGAACCCTCCCCACAGATCTACTATCTCTGGGATCCTTTCAGCTTACAAGTTTCTAGCACCTAATGCTGTTTCTGGACTATAGAAGTACTTGCTGCATCCCTGAAACAGTTTCAGGGCACCACTGATGCCCTCAGAGAACTCCCAGCTGGATGCAGTGGCAGCTCGAAATATCCTCCCTCTAAGGCTGTCCAGTGCCCACTCTAGCAGGCTTGGTACCCTACAGACTGGGATGAGGACAGAAGTGAGCAAAGCAAGGGCTGACTAGCAGCAAGGGAGACTGCTGCAGCCACAGACAGAAAGACTTGCTTTGCGACTGGTTTTCCAATCTTAACAAAAGGACAATAGCTAATGCCTGAGCCTGCAGGGTGAGACAGACCCTCGCATCTCACCCAACTGCCAGGCAGATCTGCAATTGCCACGAGCTAACTCATCTGTCAGCTGCCAATCTACTGCAAAACTTACGTCATTTCCCCTTTTCAGAATTGCTTGAGCCCCATTATTTCATGCAAGTTACAACTCAGTCATACTCGGGGAAAAAAACCAAAGCAAACAATGCTGTCTTATTTTAGAAATGCTCTGACGCATTCAGAGCGAGGAGCTCAACAGACCGATTATGAACATTTGCCACGGGAAACCTTTATATGGATGTTGCAGCAAAATTCCAATACCCAATGCAAACCAATGCAAAGGAATTTACCTGCCACTGCTATTATGAAGTTGAAGCTCCTCATCTTTCATTCATTGCCAACAAACTCCTGGAGATAAGTGGGAAGCTAACAAACTTTTGGTCCAAATGGGAAACTGTAACACGGGGAGGGTTTAAGAGACCTGGACAGAGTCATGGGAGCACCAAGTGCCAGCTGAGCCCCTTAATTGCTCATCCATCCTACCTCTTCTCCAAGGTAGAGATTTGGGGTTTTTTAATTACAGAAAGAAATTAAAAATATATGGCAAAAAATTATGAAGCAGGCAATCAAAAAAGAGCCCTTCTGAAATTTCTCTTGTTCATGATGGTGTGGATGGGCTGGCAAAAGGGGCCTTGACCTTGTCTGTAGTATCCAGTTTCAAATGTGATACCTTTAAATGACAAACTGGCTAAAAGCAGGGCAGATCAGACCTTGCATGGTTTGTTCTTTCTGTTCTTCACTGTACTATGAGTCGTCTTGCGAAGCTGTGCCCACTGCTACACATTTGCCCTGCTAGGCAGGCCACAGGTCCTGGCTTACTGTTCTTCAGGGGGAACAGAGAATCTGTGACAAGATGGGAAGACACTGATGGCTCTCTCATCCCTCAGCATCAGCGACACACCCCAGGTAAGCACATGCCCCTCTAGTCCTTCACCAGCACTGCACACTCCAGCTGCCCCACCTGCCGACTGCTGAAGGTCCAGGGAAGGGACAGAAGCCAGTGCTCCAAACTGCAGGAGCTCTGGAGGTACTCACAGCAGGGATGGAAATCAGACCTGCTGCTATGGCAACCTGGCCTCCTCCACTGCTGAAGGCACCACGCCTCCCCTCTGCTCCAGCTGTGAGGTGTTGATAAGGAACAGCATGGAGAATTTCCATGCAGCACAAGAACAGGACTGGAGGAGGCTGGCAGGCGACACCAGCAGGGCTAAGGAACTGCCTGGTCTCTTGGGACATGCTCTGCAAACCCTCTCCTATTCCGGTCTCCCATTAATGCAATAGCATCTTTTGTTAAGGAGGACACAGCGGCCAGAAAGATCCCCCTCCCTCCCCACCACCTTTAGAGGATCTGTTCTAAGGTCTTGGTGATTGCTCAGCCAGAGAGTATGCTCCCCTCTCCCACTCCCAGCATTCTGCCTTTACATCTCATCGTTACCAGGGGCAGTATTCTCCGAAGTTTCAGGATCTCTCTGTGACTAGCATCTCTGTGGCAGCAGCCGCTACCTCTGAAAGCACCCCTAGCAAATTACATCCCCATGGCTAACCTAAGGTGTCTTAAAGGCTCATTTGGACCTGACTCAGTGTCTCTGATTGACTCCAGAGTACTTCAGATCAGGTCCAAACAATCCAAGCTTGGCTGTCCAGCAGAGGATAGCAAGATAAACCAGCTTTAAAAACACATAAATGTGTCTCCAGAGCAGAAATGCACATTCAGGCGTACATGCTCTGCACAAGGAGTCCTTTGCAAAGCTCTTATGCAGATGCTTCTATTGCCTCATTGGCCATCTCATTCTCCCTTCCTAAAGTCCTGCCCAAATGTAACAGCAGGTCTCTCGGAAAATATAGTTCATGAAAAACCCCGCCAAGAAAACTTGTTTGTGTCAGCAAGCTGGGAACATTAGAGCACTCCTGGGAGTTGCTCTAACATTATCACTGTTTCTCACTGTTCAACTGCTTTTACCAGCCCCCTCCCTAGAGGGTCCTATTACTAGGAAGTAATAAGGTCTCACATACAAAATAGGAGGGCACTGAACTCTGTGTTAGTTTTTTACAGAATTTTTTCCAGTCAGCCTCTCTGTCCTGTTACAACAGCAACATGACCAGAGCTTTAAAGGACTAAATAACCATCCCCGTACAGCTGAGGGTTTCTCTATTTGCAGGAATGCATTAACAACACTCCCAGTTTGACAACCCTGATTACACCCCCCGTTAGCGTGGAGGAGGGCAATTTCAACCTCTGCTTCTCACAGAAATTCCTGTTCAGACACACAAGGAAGTTGTTCAATGAGTAGCAGAACTTGTGAAGAACCCATTCTAACAGAGGTCTCTTCCATGGATTCTCAGATGCTGAATAAAGGTGTGACCTTGCTGATTTTTCACTCAATGAGACTGCCTCCTTTCTCTGTCTGCCAGCTTTCATGAAATTTATAAGAGCTCATACTCTCTGAGACTGTCTAATAACCTGTCTTGAATTTGGCTGAAACAAGACAGCAGATTCAAAAGTCTGTAGGGAGGAGATGACATACACCTGATTTCTTTAGAGAGCAAACCAAACAACATTACTTCAGCAAGAAGTGCACAGGGAGGATTCTTTTTAGAAACAATCCTTCTCACCGCCCTTCTCAGCCAGCTTCACCCTCTAAAGCAAACCTAGGTCATAAATATAGAGGTTCCACTGTAGCCAGCAAGCTGCCTTTACAGGAACCTGGCTTTCCAGCTGGCATTTGCCAACGTATCTTTCCTCCCTGTATATATATATATATATAGATATATATATATATAGATATATATAGTTCACAGACCTGCTAGACTTCCTCCCTCCCTCTCGGATGTGTAAAGCATACCTGGAAGCATCTAGGAATGGCTTGTAGGCAATGGTTACCCACTCTTCTTTGTTGGAGGAATACCTTGGCTCCCTTGGGGTTTCAGTTGCTGTATCCAAGTCTACCAGATAGTGGCACCTGGAAATGTCAATCTGCAGAAAGAAAGACATTCTTGTGGTTTATTTCCTGTAGGGTTCTGGTTGCATGTGTTCATTTATACAGGTTGTTACTTATCAACGAGAAGAGGGTTAAATTTCTAGCAACAGGTGAAATGCTTCATGCAGGATACACGGTAAAATATTCTGAATGTCTTCAATTAAGACCTTTATGGGGGAATACAAGCGACCCATCCTGCTCTCTTTTTGAGTGATCTACGGATAACTACTCCTATCACAGCAATTCATTAATTCTGCTCCAAAGTGCACACACAATACCAAGAAGGGCACCTTATGTCAAGGCACATCGAGAGGAATATTTCTGTAGACCAGAGGAATACTAAACATGGATGCTGAGAAGTGTACCAGCTCAGCACTTATTTGTCACCATCATGAACTGTTTGTAACGTGTAAACATCCGAAGACATCGCCAACTAACACCTTGTGTAGGTGCTGTCCTGCCCCTGAAGAATGCACAGTCAAATTCACACAACAAAGGCTCGACCCACTGCCCAAGCAGGACAACAAAGCACACGGTAGATCAGGCTGAGAGCAGCCAGTGCCTCATGCTCCCTTGTTTATCCTCCTGTAAGAAAGAGCGTATCTGCCACCTTTCTGCAAAAGAAATCCCCCCACTCACACAAGCTCCACAACCTCTTAACTCTGCAAGCCTCGTGGTACCAGTCTTGTCATCTCGTGGCACGGCTTAAGAGGAATCATGGAAAACAGTAAGCAGTTCCAGTAGAGTGAGCTTGTTGTCTGGCACAAATTATGGTGGGGTTTGTGCATGAATAACCTATCCTGTAGCACTGATGACGCTCTCTGCTTCACTTCCAGCAGACAGACATCACACTGCACCTCTCAGACTATGCGGACTTGGTATCAGCACAGTCATGCCTTTATCAGCTGCCTATGACGCAAGAAACTGCTCTGCCCTGACCAAAATGTTTGGTAACACCTTGTCAAATCATAAAAATGCACTCGAGGAAGCAACATCACAGAAATGAATCATGCGTGTGACCTCCCAGTTAAACGAGCTGCAGGGAATGTCCTCAGGAGACTTGCGTTATACAACCTTCTCCTTCCTGCTGGGGAGAGTGCTCATGAATATGAACAGGCTGTGCTATTCATTTATATGAATGTCCTGTGGCCTTTCTGGCCAACAGCCCCCACCTCCTGCCCTCTTCTCCCCACTCCTTACAGGTACCCTTATAAATGTGCACTCGAACTGTTGAGGAATAAAAACTGCTGAGACAAATGTGAACTATTAGCTACAAAGAAGACTTGAGTTCCCACCAGGACAAATTTCCTTTTAATAATAACCATCAGATGTGAGATAAGTTTCATACAAGATAGCTCAACAAGAGGCTACATTGTGTAGAAACCCCTGCGTTGAGCGTAACAGATGTACTAGAGAGGACAGGTTACAAATAATGGTTGATGCCCTCCTGCTGAAGATCCAATTGCCTTTAAAGTGATCTAAATCACATTTTCAAAAGTTAAATAATCCCAAGCCTAAGGCTATGTTTAAATTTTACCAGGGTAGCTATATCATTACAATATGCCAGAAAAACAAGCCCCTCAGGGATGCAGCGTACAGCAGCAAGGCTGAGCTTCTGCAAAGCAAGTTCTACCAGTGACTGCCTCTGTACTTGGGCATTTTGCTGACACTGGGTTTTGTCGGCCAAGGGTCACACTTTCTCCCATCCGGCACTGGCTGAGTTTTCTGGCAAAAGCTTGCAGCAGTGACCTGAGAGGCACTAGAAGTCAGCAGGACTGACGCTTATGCTCTTGTGCCACTCCCCATCAGATTAATCTGAAAGTTCTATCTCCAGGATCTTTTTCTGTGAACTGAGAATGCACAGAATTCTTGGATGCTTTTTCTGGCTCTGTTGGTCCACAAGCCATCCTTGTGGCACTCCAGTATTCCCAGCTGTGGAAGGGGACTAACAATTCCCACTTCTGCCTCTGATATGGTACTAAGCATTGTACATTACAATATAGGACAGTATTTTGAAATTTCTGAGAAAAGATACCAATGAAGTACAGCTAATCCCAGTAATTATTGGTGGTTTCCTTCAATAATCTAGGTATTTTGATTTGGGAGACATCAGGGAGCTAGAATACATGTATTTACATATAAAAACACTACATTACCAGAGTCTTTCCTCGGGTTAAGTGGAACAGAAGACAGGACATAACTTCTGATAAATACTTATTTGCAACTTGTAACATAAGTCTCATTAGTTGTGCAGATGTTTCACACAGGTGGAATGCAAGGGAGAGAGGAAAAAAAATTAACACGTGAATTTAGGAAAAATACCAAGTTTTCAACTGTGATATCTCAGTTTACAGCTGCCACCAATCCCTGCATCCAGCAGGAGAGGGTTATCAGAGTGCTGGGCCACTCAGTGCCATCAAATACCAGCCTTATTGGATCAGCAAACACTGAGGAAACCAGCGAGCAAATAAAAGGTCCAGCCAGCTCCTCCCAAACACCCTGCCATTGCCAAGCCTGCCTTCGAACTCCCACCTGCATGAACAGGAGGCCAGGTGCATGCTTCTGACATGCTTCCTTCCCACTCCCAGCTATAAACAAGCTCACCTTCCACTGAGCAATCCACTGCACTTTCAGAAAAAAAATTAATGAGGAGATTAAGTGACCTGTAAGGAAATTTGAGTGCTAGGCTAAGAACTTCCATCATGCATCTTGGTGTAAACTGGTTACAAGTTTCTTCTGAAGACAGCAACAAAAAACCAAGGTCATTGTCCTGAACTGTTGTCTGGAGACAGGCTCCATGGCCCCAGCACCACCCAGCACCATAATCAGATCCTGTCAACAGTGCACACACACAAAAAATTGTCTGGTGACACAAATTCTTGGTCCTTGTTCATTCCTCAGGGGCTCTGAAGAGAATGTTGATTGCAATCGTGCCTTTTGCATGCACAAGCTTTTCAAAGCCCAGGCTTCGTACAAGGTCAGATCATCACTGACCTCTGTAAAATGACAAAACCCCTCCAGATTGATTTCTTTTTTTTTTTTTTTTTTTGCAAACAGGGGCTGGAAGGGAAAGATTAAGGACCTTATCAGGAGGAGGACTCACACTAACAAGTTCCATGTCTGGTGGAAGGAACATGATCAAGTTCAGGGAGCAACAAGTCCTGGTCCACTTGGTTTCACTGAGTTTTAGGCAGAGAGCCCATCACCTTCATCAGAGATCTACATGCACTGCTTAGGAGGCCAGCTCCCCCAGGTGGCAGCTTTCCCCTTTAACTAACAATGGCAGAGCAGGACATACACAATCGTGTCTTGCTGATTGCAAACCAGGGCGCAGTTCTCATCCAGTCAGAGCAAAGAGACAAATGTGTGATGACCAGGTGTTTCAACCAGGAAAGAAATTTCCTTAGAGTCACTGCAGAAGTTTGCCACATCAAAAAGGTGAAGAAAAAGGTCAGGGCAGCTATAGCTGGATTAGTCAAACGAAAAGCCAAGGCCCCTTAAGCCAGGTTTGCAAAAGCCTCTACCCATGAGTTTTCTTAAAAGCAGGCAGCTGAGATTCCCCAGGATGACTGTGTCTATTCTGTGTTACTCCCTCAAGCTCTTCCTTGAGGTATCCCACATTTCAGTTCCCCCACCCCACTAAATTTTATCACAAACTTCCTTGGACATGCTTGATTTCACTTTTCTGAAGCACCTTTGGGGTTTATTGTAACAATTTAGGCTGAAAACAATTTAATTAGGTGGATACCAGATGGCTCCGTGGCATCACAACTGAGTGGCAAATGAAATTACACCACGGAAAACTCAGCCGAGGAGAATGTTGAATCCACTTCTTGCACAGTATGAGAAGAACACTCCAGGCCCTGAGAGAGGTTCTGGCTCATGAGCAAAAAGACTCCCAAACCACTAACGAAGTTTTTCTGTAATTTCCAATACATATGAATTATCAGCCAGGTAACAGACAGATCTCCCTTCTACCGTTCCACGTAGAGCACAGTGCATTCTTATAAATTACACAGAAGCTAAGGATAATATTCATCCTGGTCAGGGGGCCAACACAGCACCTATGCATTTATTTGGAGATTTACACAAGACTTCGGTGGTATTTAAATATTAAATTTAAATATTTATTGTAGAATATTTAATTTTAATTATTGTAGAATATTTAACCTTCAAATATTTCTTTGTAGAAAGAAGTGCATGGAGCTACAAGGAATTTCTAAATTACATCCTATCTTCTTCTGTTCCCCCTTCCTTTTCCTCTTCCCACTCTTTTTTATTTGATGTAACCGCTATGCTAGGTGGTGGAGAACTACATTGGATCTCATCCTGAGTAACAGGACTGGGCATGGCATGGCACAGAGACAGAGGGCTCAGCCTGCTGCTGTACTGCTGCAGCCACGTCCCTCACTCGTGCCTGGATGGATGTTGCCCTGGCCACACGGAGCACAACAGGAGCTCATCTGGTTTACCACACAGAAATGGTTCAACTATTTCCAGCAAAACTAGAGATGTTTTCCTGATTGCTCAAATGCATATTTCAAAAATGAGACCAAGCTTCAGGTGGGTTCCTATGGTTCAAAACAGAGCTAAAGGGAATTGGAAAAGAAGTGAAAATAAAGTGGTTAAAAAAAACTTCCTCCAAAGTCAGGGGTTTTTAACAGTTTCAGCTTTTAGGCCTAATCTACTCTTCCTGCTTGGATACATGTTTGTACCAGATAATGCTCCGTATCTTTCTCTTAGCAGTTTCAGAGACAAACGCATCTCCCCAGCAGGGCAAGTACAAGTTAAGTGCTGTTCAACATGATTAAGGAAGGAAGAATTGCAAAACAAGAAGATCAAATCACTCTTTTCCCCAGTGTCTCATAGCAACAGAACACTGAGATTTCCTCTTCAGTTTTCAAGCAGAGCAGTAATAGATACTTACACTTGAAACAGAGATCAGTCCCATTTCTGCAGCCATTAATTGGTTTTAAGCTGTCCATGGCTCAGATAATCCTTTCGAACCATTTGTTTTCTCCCCTTTAAATGACCAACAGACTCACGCTATTTAGATTTATTTGCTATGATGGTCCTTTCCAGTGCTTGCTAATTTTTTTTTTTTTAAATCTAGGTATGCTTGCACTCATAAGCTCACTACGCTTGAGAAAAGACCTTGTTTTCTTGGTGTCATTAGCAGTTCAGAAGTGAAAGTTTTAAAACTCCATTTAAAATTCTCATTTAGTAGCTAATTTCAAATGTCCTAGGCCCTTTTGCTTGCACGAGAAAAAACAAAATTGTAGGGTGTTTTGCTCCATTAGTCACGGGCTGTGCACCAGCCAGCTGTCTGTGCCAGAAATACGCCACAGTTACAAGATTTCGTAAATCGAATGCACTGCAGCAGACAGCTCCTCTCAGGTGGGAACACACCCCCTTCCCATTTCCATGAACTACATAATGATGCTCAAAATAAGAGAGCTTTAACGCAGAAGCCTGCGCTGCACAGAATATTTAGTGCACTGCTAAGATTTAACCTGCTAAATAATTTTAAAGAAGTTAGCTGACAATAATTTTAAAGTATTCACGTGTGTGCATTGGTTTTGTTTAGGTAACACAATACAACCAGGAAAATTAATAATACCAGAATATATCGATCTCAACAGATTCCCACTGAAGTCACTGATGCAATTATTTCAGTGGAGTTCCAAATTAAGTTCCTCCTTCGCAGTTTGCAAGTATGGTGAATACATTTATATTTTAAAAGAAAGGAAAGTACAAAGAAAAAATTCAATCCCTGTTCAGTGACAAACATTTTCTATGGGGGATTTCAAACTACTCATTCAGTTCGCTTTCCTGTGATCCCAGTAATGCATTATACTAAACCCAACATTGCAATAACTAGGAATTACTACTTCTTCTGCTTCTTTTATTATTATGTCTTTAAATGAAAGAAAGGCAGAAGAAATGCAAACAGAAACCACTCATATGAATGGGGAAGTTTCCAAGTGCTGAAGAAAGCCTATTTTTGTTCTGTAGCTTGCATGGTCCCCGAGAAACAAAATGAGGAGACCCAATCATAGGCATTATATTAATACAAATTATACAGGAAAGAAAAAAAAAACAGGAATATAATCCTTACATATCGAGATGGCTCTTCCTTGTTTTGGTCGTTCATGTCAGTGGGAATGATCCGTGTGGCCATTGGTCCCTTGGCAAACGGTTTTGGTAACTGGCCCCTGAACTCCGACAGGATGAACTGGAGCTGCCAGCTGCAGAGAACAGTGTCAGAAAGCCCAGCAGGAGAATGCAGGAGCTAGGAACGATTTGGGTGGAGAAAACCAAAAGCACAACCGAGGATATTTCATTCCTGAGGGCAGACAGCCCTGACAGAACAGCAGTCACACTACGGATTTTCAGCAGTTTGTGGCCAACAAGGTCTGCTGACAACAAACTTTGGATCTTTTGGTTTGGATATGCAGGTGTCAGAGACACAAGGTCCTGAAGGTTACTCCCATAAATGCTTCTTATGAGAAGTGCCCCTCCTTATGAATCTCCCCAAATTGTACCTTTTACGCTGAACAACTTACTTATCTGGCAGGAGAAAGCTGCTTGGAAACCTGTGCCACTCCTTTCCCACGCAGACATTAACTGGTCTCCCCTCCGGCACAGTATGAATACTTGGGTCAGTAGCAATCCTGTGAAATTCTGGGTACAGGTCCAGGGGCCCGTGGTAGCCTACAGAAGGCAGGAAATTGTGAATAGGGATAAAGAAATAGGTGGTCTTTACACAACTGCTTTTGAAAGACTACAAAAAAATGTTCATACGTAACTTTTTAACTGATAACTTCTTGAATAAATGAATTGGTCTATGCTGAAAAGTGGCTGGATTCGAAACCTCCCATTCCTTTTAGAAGTGCTTGTACCCTATCACTCTTATTCATGTTCTCCTGCTCTGCCTGCTAACAGCTACCACTAAGCAAAAAAATATTGATGAGGTGGGAAGGTTCAGTGCATGGCTCTGATTCAAGGAAGTACTTAAGGACCATCTCCATTACGGACACATGCACCCAATTACAAGTTTTACTTGGGAAAATGCTTTTTCAAGTGGGATCATATGTTTGAAAGTTCAAGTATCTGCTTTAATACTAATCCGGGTACAGGCTTTACACCAGTATAGTTGTACCAACTGAAGGTGAAGGGCAGATTTTGAACTGGTATCATTCTAGTGATACATGCATACACACACGAATACATACAGACGTTCACACGTACATGTATGAACATGCAGATACATACACACGTGTAAAATCATTCATTAACAGTGACCATTAGAACTTGTTTCTTTCCCTGCAACAATTCCTTCCAAACTTTCAAGGTTCCTTGTTTCTACCATGCTGCTATAGTTGAAGCAGCACAGCTCTGGCAGGCCTTGAGACTTGCCAAGACCAACACCCAGGAAAGCAGAGAACAAGTCCGAAATACCAACCTCTGAATAAGGCAACAGAGCGTGACAGTGACAAAAGGCCAAAGAGAAAGACAGTCCCCAGGGCCAGCCAGTTGGAGGAGACTGTGTAGTGCTCCAGGCGGTAGCGCTGGAATATGAAGTGGTAACATTTCTGAGGAAAGATTGAAAAAAAAAAAAAAAAGCCATAAAATTTGATGGTATTTTTGCTGGGCTGTTAAGAGGTCTGCACAGAAGTCCGAGATTATTAGATGAGCTCATTCTGTATGACACTCAGGAGGGAAATCCCAAATATTTTTACTTTGACATCACAGCTTACAGAGGGCTAACAGTTTTCCACATACTGTCAATCAATCTGTACAGGAAGATTATGGTTTAACCTGTAAAATCAGCAACACGCACGTCAGTATTGAGATTCTTCCAGAGTCTCAAGACCTATCCACAAAACACAGTTCAAAAATGAAAACTGTATCAGCTAACAGATTGAAGATGGTGATCACAAGCTACGCACAGGACAGTCCTGAACGGTGTCATCACTAGGTTGTGTCACAGACACAGATATTCTGCAGATGTTCCCAAACTTTGGGAAGCAATGTTAAAGAAGTCAGCTGGCAGTTATGCTTCCTAAAGGTACGAGCTCATTAAAAAAAACATGTTCCACCAAAACTTACCTGAAGAGCAGACAGAGCCACAGCACCGCACAGACAGATGAGGGGATAGATGGGAAAGAGGAACCTCTCTTCTTTGTGGGGCTGACTGAAAAAAATCATGATCCAGATGTACATAGGAGCTAGTGTCAGCCAGTAGGGACGGCCCAGATTCTGAACTGAAAGAAACAAACATTCAGCAAAGCCGTAATGTAAGAACGAGCGGTTTATCCTCTTGCCCAATCCTATCTTACATTCAAAAGCCCACGCTTCAGACCCAAACCACTTCAGACCCAAACACACCATGTTCTGAGCAGCCGTCTTGCTAAAATCCAGGTAACGTGTCCAAAGAGTGAGCGCAGAATTTTAATCAGAGAATTTTGGTAGATTCCTGCAATACTAACGATTTCAACAGACTTAGGAAGAAGAAAAGCAGAAAATAAGGGAGTGCATACAGAAGCCAAGCAAGAGAAAAAACCCATCAAGAACTGACATGTCTAAATGAGTAGCCAGAAGCACTATATTCCTTGCTGTGAATTATGCTATACGTACAAAGATCAGAACGGATCTCCTCTGGTCCTACCCTTCCACTTACAAACGGCTGTATAGCAACTGAGGTTTCCACAACCTTCATTGCTTCATTACAAAAATAACAGCATGAGAGGTCTCTCAGGCACCTTCTGCTTAACGGAGGAAATAACTGATTCAAAAATAACAACAATTACCCTGAATTTTAGTCACACCGAGGAGGGTTCTACAGTGCCTGACAATTTGAAGTCCCTTTTCTGCCCCCTTGCTACTCCCAACATTAGAGTTAAGCAATTAAGCTAACAGCATTTCACAGGCAATAAGAACAAAGCACTTGGCAGAGTTGCTCCTGCTGTTAAGTACAAGAACACCCAGTGAACAGCAGGAAATCTTGCATTTACAGGATCTCCTACTGAGCTTTTTCTAGTTTCTGACAGTCTGTCAGTCATATCCAAGGTGCAGAGATAAGCAAATGTCTGTTAACATAGATTATCAACAAGGATTATCATGTTATTGTTTCTTGTATTCAGTAAAAAAAACAGAAAGCAAAGCACTAACTGGACTGATGAATCTGGAGGCTGCTGTTGACACTTAATGAATTGTCCTTAGGAAAACAGGAGAGAAGAATTCACACTTCTCCAACACCTTTTTTCTCTCTAGACTTACTTGCCAAGCCTCAGGTGTTTAAACTGATGTCATTCTATTTAAGAGAAAGCTCAACATGAAGTAGGGAATATTCTGGTTCCTCCTTTCTCTGCTCTCAGTATATCTACACCTATGGGGAAGCTTCCCAAAGCATAAGGTAGCAGGACTGTCCTGCCAGGGCTCAGTGCTGCAAGTTGGAGAGTGCCTTTCCCAGGGCACAGACGAGTCCAGGCTCAATCCCAGCGTGGGCAGCAGCAGCAGAGACCAGAGGATGCCTATTTGTAGGCTCAGCCCCGACAATCAGAAAGGAAATAACTCTCTTCTCTCAAGCTGCTGCAGAAAACATTCTAGCAGCGGTATAAAAAAGTAACAATGGAAGAGCCAGCAAAAGGTTCCCCAAATAACTCTAAAGGATAACATTTACAGCTGCAGATAAGGTGGAAACAACAATGGGTACGTAGTTTCTTTCTCCCTTAAGATTTCTGACAGGGCTATTTCTAATGTATTTGCACGTCTGGCTGAAGGTTATGTACTACACAACTTGTTAAGCTTACTCTGGGTATGGATAGTTCAGCCTTGGTAACACACTGTTCTTGAAGTGGAGGCAGGGAACACAGGAAAAACATGTTTCTGTCCTTTTGCAGACAGCACGTGAGTAGGTGCATCTCACTGCATGTTCTTTCTGCACAGCAGCTCCAATGTGGGGTCAATACTGAACTGAGTCACGGGCTCTAGGAACTCTCCTATTATTCCAAAGCCTTTCCCTGAGCATAGTTTCACTTTCAATAAAAGGAAAGCTGCTCTTTGGCAGGCAAGCTCTCCCTTTAGTAACAAGGTTGAGATCCAGGCTGTCTGTGCTTGGCTCTCACAGCTGTCTTGCACTCACCATGAAATTTCTGAAGCAGACACTCCATGAGACAAGTCAGTGGCAGCACAAGCAGTGCCAAAATAAACGCCACGTTGAAATTCAGAAAGCCATTGATGAAATAGAAGGACCAGGGTTCAGTACCTAAAGGATGAGAAAAGGAAACAAGAATTTTTAAATACAAGCATGTATGAGATCTGGATGTAACAGCAGCTTCATTCCTTCTCTGCCTGACACACACTGAGATAATCAGCAGCAGACGTCAATTCTCCCCATTGCAAGCATATTGGAAGCAAAAAATGGAAAGGATGTGGACAGAAGATCTTGCAGCTGGACAGAGGATGCAGCCCCATGGAAGGAGCCTGAGGCATCTCAAAGCAGTCTCATGGTTCTGCCCCTCACCCATAAAACTGCCCCACCAGTGGCATGAGAGCCACAATATGCGAGTGGCAATAGCCATACAGAGGCACCAGAGTATCTCACCATCATGTCTGCCCAAGAAACTTGTCTTCTTTATTAGAAATCACCTTTTTCACTGGTTCACAGTCAATATCACATCTGCTACACATGAATCGCAGGTCACCCTCACAGTCAGCCTGGCCCAGCAGAACTCACCCTTGCATTAAGAAAACCCACACAGCAAGACAGTAGAGGCAGAAGCTTGTAAAACTAGCAAATCTGCCTCCAAATTAATTATTTCTGATTGCAGAGTAGTAACAGAGGAATAACACAAAAACACACAATGTTAATAAGAGATCATTATAACTCTGGAGTGATGATGTATACTCCATGTTGGCAGAAACAGAAAATGTACTAAAAAGGAACAAGAAAAAGAATTCACAGTTGCATTTCATGCCAACAAAGAGTCTGCCACAGAAGTTCATCCAGATGCTAGCTTTGGTACCTCCTTAGAGTCAATGCTATTTAAAATGTCCCTACTTCAATCTGTTCTTACAGTGTAGCTCCAAACAGGAGCAAGCCAACTCTGCCTCTCAACATGACATACTCGGGTATTGGTTCCAAGCTTTGAAGGATGGAAGAAATTCCAGTCCAACTGTCACTTATTTGGACTCTTAATGCAGGATGCTTAAAATCCCGAACAATACGGAATGCCAGTTCCTCTCCACACATTTGCCACTCTCAGTGTGATTAGCTCAATCAGTCAGTAAATGACACGCGGGGGCTTTAATCACTGCACTGTTGTGACATATGTCACATGCTGCAGCAATTTCCCGCAATCAGAGCCACTTAAATAGGGTCCATGTTGAAATTAATCAGACAACTGAAAAGCAGCAAGGAAAAACCGAAACCTCTGCAGTTCCTATAGCTAAATACGATTAGAAGCTGCACTAGTAACGTCAGAAACATGTAATTGGAGTTACTAAGGCCAAGTCCAAGCAAACGAGGTTCATTTAGGAAACCTTTAGCTATTAGCAGTGAAAGCAAATAGCAATTACAGATTTGGATTTGGGAGAGAAGGGCACCTCAAGGTAGTGAATTATTAGAAATTCATCTTCTCTCTCCCTCTGCCTGCCTCATCATTCTTGCAAGTCCCACACCAACACAATCCTCAGCCTGTGAAAGGCTGACTATGGGATTTGGTAGATTGAGAGATCATGTCAACTGACAGACAGGACAGAGTTATCTGCCATAGTGCCCATGTCCCTTCCTCCTCCTCTAGACTCTGTTGGTGACTCTCCAGCAATTCTAAATAATCACAGATCTTGAACACGTGCAGAAAGCAGATCACTTTAGGACCGACGAGTACTACCTTTCCTAGAAATCAGGGCTGCTGAGTGGGATATGTCTGCTAGGGAAAACCTGCGGCAGTTTCACAGAACTATGGTTCCACAGGGATAACCAACTGGATGCACTGAGCCCGGCACTGAGCCAGAAACTGGTTTGAACTTTGTGCTTTGTGACAGGCTACGTAAGCAAGTCTAGAAATCAAACTCACAAGTTAATAGAACTTAACAAGCTACCATGCTGCAGCATGACCACAGCAATGGGGAGGGCAGCTCAGGACAAAGCAGAGGAGCTGTAAAATAGGCTTAAGCTAAGGTGCCCCACTCTATGTTTGTCACAAGCTAAAAGCCTGCATGCAGACAGGAACTGTAGCTCAGCTGTTAAGCAGTAACTAAGCCACAATAATTTGATCGTGAGTCACAGCCTTCCTTCTAAGCAAATCTGATTCAGTGCTAGTATAATGAACAGTCTGCTTTCTGTATTTCACTTATTTTCACTCTATTAAGAACCAGGACTCAACAAAGCAAGGTGTCATATAAACAGCTCCAGTACATTCCACTCAAGCTGAACAAAGCTTCCCAAAGTGTCATCGCACTGCAAGTCACAGCCAAGGCTCTGATCACAGGAAGTGGGACAAAACTTTTATTACAAGTTGCGCATTCTTAGAACATATGTACACAAAAAC
>WKFP01014334.1:391770-497504 GCA_011057875.1 Pterocles orientalis
GCGGGGGCTTTAATCACTGCACTGTTGTGACATATGTCACATGCTGCAGCAATTTCCCGCAATCAGAGCCACTTAAATAGGGTCCATGTTGAAATTAATCAGACAACTGAAAAGCAGCAAGGAAAACCCGAAACCTCTGCAGCTCCTATAGCTAAATACGATTAGAAGCTGCACTAGTAACGTCAGAAACATGTAATTGGAGTTACTAAGGCCAAGTCCAAGCAAATGAGGTTCATTTAGGAAACCTTTAGCTATTAGCAGTGAAAGCAAATAGCAATTACAGATTTGGATTTGGGAGAGAAGGGCACCTCAAGGTAGTGAATTATTAGAAACTCATCTTCTCTCTCCCTCCGCCTGCCTCATCATTCTTGCAAGTCCCACACCAACACAATCCTCAGCCTGTGAAAGGCTGACTATGGGATTTGGTAGATTGAGAGATCATGTCAACTGACAGACAGGACAGAGTTATCTGCCATAGTGCCCATGTCCCTTCCTCCTCCCCTAGGTGACTCTCCGTATTTAAGGATGGCAATTCTAAATAATCACAGATCTTGAACACGTGCAGAAAGCAGATCATTTTAGGACCGACGAGTACTACCTTTCCTAGAAATCAGGGCTGCTGAGTGGGATATGTCTGCTAGGGAAAACCTGCGGCAGTTTCACAGAACTATGGTTCCACAGGGATAACCAACTGCATGCACTGAGCCTGGCACTGAGCCAGAAACTGGTTTGAACTTTGTGCTTTGTGACAGGCTACGTAAGCAAGTCTAGAAATCAAACTCACAAGTTAATAGAACTTAACAAGCTACCATGCTGCAGCGTGACCACAGCAATGGGGAGGGCAGCTCAGGACAAAGCAAAGGAGCTGTAAAATAGGCTTAAGCTAAGGTGCCCCACCCTATGTTTGTCACAAGCTAAAAGCCTGCATGCAGACAGGAACTGTAGCTCAGCTGTTAAGCAGTAACTAAGCCACAATAATTCGATCGTGAGTCACAGCCTTCCTTCTAAGCAAATCTGATTCAGTGCTAGTATAATGAACAGTCTGCTTTCTGTATTTCACTTATTTTCACTCTATTAAGAACCAGGACTCAACAAAGCAAGGTGTCATATAAACAGCTCCAGTACATTCCAGTCAAGCTGAACAAAGCTTCCCAAAGTGTCATCGCACTGCAAGTCACAGCCAAGGCTCTGATCACAGGAAGTGGGACAAAACTTTTATTACAAGTTGCGCATTCTTAGAACATATGTACACAAAAACATCCCACAGCCTCAGAATCAGGCTTACGGATATACGCTTAGAAGCTACTTTCCCAAAGACAAAAAAAATTTAAAAAAAAAAAAAATCAAACTTTGTCTCCAGAACTCCAGTCTGCAGGCAAAAGGAAAAATACTGTGGTGCTGACATTGAAGATGATATGGCTTGACGACTCTGCAAACTCCAGCAGTTCCTGCTCCCATCATGTGAAAGTTGGGAAATCCCAGCTCCAAAGCCAGAAGGGATTGGCCAGCCTTTCATCTCCCCTGGTAGTGTTATTTTTCCCAAGTGTTTTGAAACTCTATAAACACACAGAGTTGTCCTGGCCCCACTGCATTAAAAAGCAATTTCAAGCAGGCTCTCTTACTAGCCTGAGGATGTTATATGAATGTCACTATGAATAAAACACTTCAGAATAGATTGGTCCCTGGAGGCTTCTGCAAAGAACTCGCGCACCAGTGTGGAAAAGGTCAGGCACAAGCCCATGCCACAACCTATCAGACAAAGAGCCTGGAATTTCCTTACAGAAAATTCACAGCAACAGACTTCAGAGCCTCCCTGCGGAGATGAAGAGCCACGGCAAAGCATCTGTTGCCCTGCTGTGCCATAGCACAAGTAACAAATCACCACTCAGTACCACCCAAAACAGCCCTTCAAATGAAACAACAATTAATAGCCTGCAGGGCACTGCCAAAGAAAGCCTGGCTGCTAACCGCTGCTGAATTCCTCCTAGAATATCTCCACGGGGCTTAAGCAGATGACAGAGACGATGCAGGGATCCTGCATCCCTGAAGTCTCCACCAGCCCTTCAGAAACCCTGCTAAAAATATAATACTTTTCTACTCCTCGGCTCTAGAAGTACGTGATATGAACGACTTAGTGCAGTGGCAGCTCCCGAACAACACCACAGCATTGCCATCAAGGTTCAGACAGGAGATTTGGAGCACACAGCATCCTAAATGGCCAGTACCAGGGAACCCCTCGTAGACAGATGATTTGCCTGCAGATTAGATGCCTTTATGGTAACCTCAGATTTTGCTTGCCAGCAAAGCTCAGGCCATACAGTGCCAACAAGCAAGGAGATTCCAAAGGCACAGCATGGACTCAGGAAGCCTGCAGAGACCCAATGCGAACTGAAAGAACGATGGATTCTGCACTGTTAAGCACTTTCTCAAGGTTCTGCACCCTGACTGTGAGGAACAACAGCCGAGAACTCAATTAAAGCTGACAAGCACATGCATCTATCACTTGAGCCCACTGCACTCGCACAGCATCCAGACGCGTTTGCTGCTAACAGTTCCCAAACAGCTGTGAGGCTGAGACATCTCACCAGGGTTTACAAAACTTGAAAGTGAACAAAAGCAGCTTAACTCACAGCAGATTCCCAGCTCGAGAAAGACATCCTGTGGCAACAAGCTGGAACTGCAGCTCTTCGGAGCTTACAGGCTGCTTCTGCTTTAGCGCCCGTCAGAAGGGAGGATTCACAATCAAGACTGGTGGGTCATGGTAGTGAGACAGTACCAAGAAAACCATCGACTCCATTTCCGTCTTGTTATCTTAAACTCACCATAGAGATCAGGTCCGTGAGAGGTGAACACGTTGTATGCAACTATGTTGAGAGGTGCAACTACCAGCTTGCCATAGTAATAGCTGTCCACAACTACCAAGGGCACCTGGAAGAAAGCATCTATTATTTCGAGTGCCATAAGCTTTCAGCTGGACTGCCCAAAAGCTTCATGCAACTTTCTTAATGGAACCCACCCCCTCTACTGCAAGCCAAATCCATTCCCCCTTTGCATTGCTACAGCCACTTACCAAAAACAGGATCAATGACACCACACACCAGTTTAGGAAACTTTTCCACCTCCGCTTCAGTACCAACAAGTCAAAGGCAATAGGAAGCCTGAAAGAGAGACCAGGTATCAACTGCAGACTTTGTTTTTCCCCACTGCAAGTTTTCCTGCCCCTTCAAAGGAAGCAGGGCAGCAGCTGGAAGAGAACCATCACTTCACTGGGCTCTGCTTCTACTCCATATTCCAGTCATCCAACTCAAGTCTTACTCTGACTATATTAGGGTCAGGAAATCTCCCCAACCTGAGTTCTTCAAAAGCAAAGAAATCAGGCAATAGAAGCCTGGAGCAATGATCCTGGACTAAGCTGATGCCTCAGTCCCTGCTAGTATCTTCCTCCAGCAATCCAGCCCCTACATTCTCCCCAACCAGGCAAGAAACATTAGACAAAGTGCAAAACTCCTGAGCCCTCCTCTCCTTACCCAAGAGCTGCACTGAAGGGCCAGCCCAGAAGGGCTCCAGCAGCCACCCCCAGCACTGCTACAGAGGTCTTGTCCATATACCAGCCAGTCATGGCAATCACCGTGGTATACATGCAGAAACTGCTTGGGAGGAAAGCTGCAACACAAGGAAAGAAAGGGCTTCGCACAGCTCTCCCACAGTGGGAGAACCGCACGAAGCCAAGACAAGGCGAATCATCTCTCATTTATTCCATTGGAGCTGGATGCTCTCATTTCAGTGAAAGCAAAAAAAAAAAGGATTCTTTTTCTTGTTCTGCCAAGACCAGAAGTACTTCCTTTAAGTATGAAGGCCTCCTTCTTAGTGGCACTCAGCAGTGGCAACCAGTTGACAGTAGCCATGGTTACCACTTGTAACACTTGCTGCATGCTCTATATTCTGATAGGTTGAAAAAAATTAAACAAACTTGTTCAAGTGGCAGCAGAAAATATGAGCTGACCGGGTACAGCCTCTGAAACAACTGGGCAGAGACTGATGGGAAGTAAGTGGAGAATGAGAAGACCTATGACACTGCAAAAACAATGAAAGGAAAAGTCCTTTCTCCACTCACCGTGAACAAAAAAAGGGTAAAATAGGAAATCTCAACATCCATAAGTTGCGGTATTTCCCTTTAAGTTTCTGTATGCACACAATACAGAAAACCTTTGCTCAAAGTCTCTCTTTGCACTTTACTCAATACCTACAGCAGGTGTTTTAAAGTCGTACAGTGGTGGGCTAGGCAAATGGGTACAACCAGCCAGAGGGGCAGGACAATGCCAAAATGTGACCCTCCTTCCTTGGACTAAAGTATGTTCAAGAAAGGTAAGCCAAGACCCTGTTTAAAAGGCATGGCCCTCCAGAGAGACTGGAGGCAACAACAGAAACAAATATGCCTTGGAAATGGAAAGATACAAGACTGGAAATGGAAAGATACAAGAGACTGACAGGGAACATCATTTCAATCGTGGCTTATTCTGTCCTGCACCCTTCCACCTGCCAGGGAAATACGTGCAACAGAATACAACAAACGATCACTACAGAGATATTTTAGTGCTGTGGATTTTCTTCTGCCTGGACCTGTCTTTGGTTTCTGCTGGCAAAGTAATTGTTACTGCCACTGCTAAGCAAACTTACCTGCAGATGAGCAAAACATCCCAGTGCTGAGTACTAAGAAGGCCAACATCAGCCGGCTCACATGTAGCCCAAACTTCTTGCACACAGCTCTAGAGAAGCAAGAGAGAATTGGAGCCCAGAAAAATATCTTCAGCACATGAAAGAGCAGTACCCAATGCATGCAGAACCACAAACAACCCACGGAGCATCCCGAGAGCTTTAAGGTGGGTGATTCTCATTATTTAGCTGATGAAGGCAACCTGAAGAGCACTATGACTGCCTCTGGCTGAAGATCCTCTTCAGTTACACTGGTGCAAAACCCTAGAAGAGATTTGGCTTCTGCCACCGCCAGTTGCACTCATGCAAATCTCAGGAACGTGAGGAGTCTGCACGGCTGTAGCAACATCCACCTATCTAAGGCTTTCACCCCTCACAAAACACCATCATGCCAAAAGCCACAGCTCATTCTTAAAACCAAACTGTTGCCCACAGAAAAGTCAGGCAAGGTAATAGTTTGAAAGCCACAAATGAAGAGGCAGCAATAAACAACGCATTCCACTAAAATTAAGTATAATAAGCAAACATAGCACCAGTCTCTCCTCCAGCAGAGTTCAGTTTACAAGACTCCCACCCTGCTTGCTGGTACCAGTGAGAAAATGAGTGTAGTCAACCAAATGCTGGAGTGGAGACACGGGTGGCAGATCTGAGAATCCAATTTTGTCCTAACAGTGGAATTCTGACCAATATTTCATTAAGTTATCATGAGAACACACATTCTCAAGGTTCACAATTTCCCAGACACATCTACACAAGAGTTTCAAAGTATTCCCTGTGGCACTAACTGAACATGTTATTCACGTTGCTCCAAAACATTCACTGTAGACAGCTCTTAATACTCACTTGTAGAAGTAGAGCTCACAAATGCAGCTCAGGAAGGCCAGGAAGCATCGGAGGAAATAGAAGATAAGAACCTAGGAGACATACTCGAAGTCTGAACAAGGCTTGCAAGGAAGCTTACGCACCTACTACTAATAATTTGGTCCCAAGTTCTGAACAGGATGGAGCAAGTCTAGCAGTGCTGAATGAGCCTATTCTTGTAGACTCAGATCCCACATCAAGGGATGCTGAAGATCCCGGCAGCTCAAGGCCCAGCCCTCTAACACTGAAGTCCTTTACAACACAGAAAGCAAATACAGTCCACTGTGCTTACCACCAGAACTACCCCTCTTATGTTTTCTGTTGTGCAGAAACATGCCAGGTACGTCAATGGATATCCAAGCAGAATGCACACTCAGTGCTTTTTCTTTTACATTTCTGTGAGCTCAGTTTGCAATATCCCTTGCAAAATTTCAATTTCTTTTTTAATAGTTTATTGAAAAAATAAATCAGAACAGTCATTAATAGCTGGCATACAAAACAATACAGGCTTCTAAAGCATCAGGGTGAGACTCACAGGGGTCAACGAGAGCCCGTGGCTGCCAGCTAACTGTCCCTGGGCCTGTACACACTCATAAGGCCAAGGAGCTACCAGCTCCTCTGGGACAGCTTTTCCATCAAACCAGAGCCTGACAGCATTCCCCTGAAATTCCCAATCACTCTTCCTCAGCGACACAAAACCCCTGGCAAATCCTTACAGGGAGGTTAGTGTTTATTAAAAAACAGCATTTTGTAAACACGAATTCTCCTACCTCTGACAACAAACAAAGCAGCTGTTTAACAAGGACTAAAGCCATGTTTATTCATCACAAAAGAAGCTTCCACACATCGGATTTACCTTGTTAGTTTGTAGAACTCTAGCATGGAACAAGGCCGGTAAGGCATGAAGCCACAGGTAAGCATAAGAGCGGATGGCATAGGCTGGAGAGTATTCCCACGTCTGAAACCCCTTTCCATAAACGAGGTAGTGAGTCTACAACAGAGATTAAATAAATAAAGAAACAAATACGCATCACACAGAGTGGACAGTTCTGCATTTCCCATCTCTGAATTATCAAGTAAGAAAATTTCTCTTTGAAACACAGCGATAAGCACAAGGTTCTAGATAAATCTGCATTCGCACAGACTAACTACAAATTCCCAAGTATCTCCAACAAGGAGAAAAAGCCACTCACCGGTTCCCAATAGTTAAACGTCTCATCACAATCAGAGATGTTGCTTAAGAGAGCTGCACAGAACCTGGCTGAGATTAGACACTTGAAAGCTGTTGATCCTTCAGGGGCCCAAACTTGTCCTGCTTTGCCCCCAGATGATCTAGCCCAAAGAAAAAATACAAATACGCACAAAAAAAGACTCACTAAGAAGATCAATGTGACACTAGGCACAGAAATGACAAGAGTATTTGCATCTCTGCCATCTGAGCGCGGTGTAAGTACAGCCCAGCCCTTCACTCACGCCTTTCCCTGGGAGATGCCAGTCCCCTCCCAAGGAAGCACCCCCATCCATCCTCACCACACCGGAGCAACGGCCCCGAGGGCTTCACCCACCGCTGCCAGACACCCCAGGACCTCCCTTCCTCTCCCCCAACAACGAGCTGCGGCAAGCCCCGGAGGCGCCGCACCGAAGCGAGCCCGGGCAGAGCCGTTCGCACAACGCACCCCGGGGCTGGGGGTACGTTTGCGACGGAAAAACCCAGCAGCGAGGAAACACCAGGGCGGGCGCTCTGCCCTGACACCGCCCCGCCGGGGCCCGGACGACAGCAGCGGTCCCGCGCGGCTGGAGAGCCCGCCCCCCGCGAGCCGGCCGCGCGCCGCTCGGCGCTCGCTGCAACCCGGCCCCGGCTCCCCGCGGCCTCACTTACTCCGCGCGGGTCTCCTCCGCGCCCGCGGCCTCCGACCGCGCCCGGGCCGACTCTCCCCCGCCTCCAGCCCGCGGCCGCTGCCGGGCCCCCTTGGCGGCCATAGCGGGTGCGGGAAGCCGAGCGCTCGCTCCCTGTGGCCAGAGAACGAAACGAGAGCGGTGCCGAAGCCGCCAGCCGCCATGCCGGGTGCGGGCACGGGCGCGCGCGCCCTCGCCCCGCGTGCGCGGGCGGCCGCTCAGCGCGCGCGGGCACGCACTTCCCGGGGACAGCGCGCGCCCAGCACCGCCGGCGGCAGCGGGTCGGCGCCGTGCAGGGACAGCGCTGCACAGGACACCCGGTCCCCCGCCGTGCAGGGACAGCGCTGCACAGGACACCCGGTCCCCCGCCGTGCAGGGACAGCGCTGCACAGGACACCCGGTCCCCCGCCGTGCAGGGACAGCGCTGCACAGGACACCCGGTCCCCCGCCGTGCAGGGACAGCGCTGCACGGGACACCCGGTCCCCCGCCGTGCAGGGACAGCGCTGCACGGGTCACCCGGTCCCCCGCCGTGCAGGGACAGCGCTGCACGGGTCACCCGGTCCCCCGCCGTGCAGGGACAGCGCTGCACGGGACACCCGGTCCCCAGGAACGTTTGTTTTTCCCCACGCGCGACAGCAGCACTCCCCCTGCCCTGCCCCTGCCGCATGGGGCAGGAAAGTAACGAAATGCAAAAGACACAGATGGAAAAAGCATTTTATTGAGTACCCCCAGCACTGAAGACCCAGGAAAAGGGCAGCGACAGGAGCTCTTTTGGGACAGAGGACAGCTCTTGCAGAGGCTGAGGTCCAGCAGCTTCCTCCCCAGTGCAGGGGATGAAAGAGCAGCATTCCCAACAGGTGAACCACCCCCCCCCACCATGTGCTAGGCCAACACAAGCGAGAGCAGGAACAGGGAACTGGCACCAGTACAGAGATGAACTCCAGTCTCACAGGTCCCTAGCAAAGAAAGACTCCACTTTTTCCAATGAGGTTCCATTACACACACGCAGAGCAGGAAGGTGCTTGGTCTTCATTAATAGGAATGGACACATTTAGAAGGTGTGCAGGTACTTGACATCCAGCCCGCCTTTGTAAGAGGCACTGCAGTAACACCCGGTGTTAGCTCCAACTGTAGGGCACGTTTTCCAGATCCACAACAAGCGCAGAGGCTGCTCGAGCACCTGAAAACACACAACGTTCTACCGAAGGGTTACGTGCAAGCGTTGGCTTATTTCCTGCCGCAAGAGCAGCTGCATCTCTGCCGCCTTCCGGCGGCTCAGCGCCTTGTCACAGGACTGAAAGGTCAGCCTGTAGCAGAGGCTCTTCCGTCCAGTCTCTGGCTGCTGGAAACTATCAACTAACTGGAGGGATATGACTGTTTCACCTGACACCTCCCTAGCAATGGTGTGAAAAGCAACTTCATCAAACTGCTCCCCATCAGGAACCCAAAAGCTGACATCATGCACATAGGAAGGGGGATAGAGAGAAAAACTCTTTAAAAGCCTTAACTGTCCTCCAGGAAATTGACTGATGAACCGTGTGTCTGATGTCCAGAGCATTCGCCAGTCAGATATTCCACAGATTAGCATGGCTAGGAGGTCAAGATTCAACGAAGCAAAGACAACAACCAACTCACTGCTTACTAGTTCATAAGGAGCTGTCCTTATAATCCCCACACAGGAGCCCTCCTCACAGGAGCCTGGAGTATCTGTCTCCACACAGATGAAGTACTGAATTTTACCAAACTGAGATTCAAAAGCAGCAAAGCCATTTAGCTCAGTTGTTTCAAAGCTCGTTGCTTCGTGCAGATTGATATTCAGTTTGAAGCCAGAAACAGCCTGGTGAAGAGAATGTATGCTGGTTTTAATGTTCCTCGCCAACATCTCAATGCAGCTGTTCTCTGTACCCCTGTTAACTGCACATGCAAAAACCAGCTCATGAAAAACAGGCATGGAGCAAGGAGTGATGAGACACTTCCTGAAAACTGGGCCAGAAAGAACATGAAGTGTCCCTGGGAGAAAGGCTCCCCTTTGTATTATTGCCTGAGCAATAGGTAGAAGGGAAGGTCTAAGATAATACTGTTCTGAAATGTTGCATCCCTCTTGTACATTCACCCAGCCGTTCTTATGTGTGTCGCTGCAAAAATCAACATGGGAAAATAAAACTGCATTTGCCAGTCCATTAGACATTTCTTCAGTGCTCGGAGTCTCCTCTGGGCTCGGAATGATCCAAAAGATATGTGAGTGACAAACGCCATTGAGGTGACCTTGGTGGAGCAGAGAAGGGCAGTCGTCAATGTTCTGTAACGGAAAGGCTTGGCTCAGCTCTGCAGTGAGCTTCTCCTTTACTGTCCGTACTGGGTGATTTGAATTGAGTTCTAGGAAACCCCTGTGAAAAAGAAAAGTGCAGATTACAGATACTACTAAACAGATTTCCTCGAGATGCCTACCTGCAATCATAATTTGAGTGCAGCAATTTACCCAAAACAATCTCAGATATTAAGCTGGTTTCTATTAAGCACCTGAACAAGCCAAGTTTTTTATCAAAGGTTTTGCAATGGCCAACACATTTTCAGACAGTGGTGTTTGTCCCCAGGTTGCAATCAAGAATTAACTGCACTTTCACTGGTAAAAAAGGAATGGGACTTAACAGTCAGCACCACTTCCACTCAGCACAAGCACTACCAAACTCGAGAAATGAATCAAATTATGATAGCCCTGGATAGTCTCTGAAGTACGCACAAGTTTGCCTAAGAGGTTAGCATTCTTTATCCTAGCTAGCCTTAATATTGTGCTATTAACAGACACCAAGTCAGCTCCTGAATTTCTTTCGCAGTACAATAAAAGAGAGTAAAGTTTTCATCTTTATTTGTGTACACAGCAGCTTGGTCTCAACGACAAAGTTTCTTTTTGTTCTGTAGATTTGTTTTTAAGTAGGCCATAACCACACGCCAATATGAAGAAGACTTGAAGAAGAAATAGAACAGAAAATTCTGCAAAGGGGAGAAGAGAGAAAGTGAAGCAATTCCATTTTATCTGATACCTGTGCTGGTGATTCCTCCTAAGAGCAGGAGTGTGCGTTATTGCCAAACAGAAACTAATTGTAAAACTTACCTATTAATTTTATCCACAAGTACTTGTGGTACTTGAAAAGAAACTTTTTGGCTTTCCAGTTCTGTCTTGCAGATCATAGGTTTGAAATATGGAAGTGGCATGCTCCGTGTGAAAATGTGGTTTAAAGCACCCTCTACACAGAAAGATTTATCTTGACTCCTGACAATAAAAAAAAGCAGAGGAAAATCATTGATCATTTCCTATTTAATGTGACACAAGTGAGCATTACACAGTTAGCTCTGTGTAACACTCAACACACCTTTTGCCGAATCCCAGGTCCTGTTACAAGGTGACAAAAATGCAGCACTACCATCTTTTTAGGGGGCAGGTGGTCCAACACTGGAAAAAGTCGCACAGAAAGGTTGCGCCATCTCTGACCCTGGAGACTGAATGTGGCTCTGAGCTGGCTCTGCTCTGAGCTGTGGGGCAGAACTAGATAATTGCTGGAGGTCCCCCCCAACAGCAACCATGCTGCGATTGTATGATTGCTAAACACATACCGCAGTCCTCCTCCTGTCTTTAGTCCAAGATTTGCATTTGTTCTGAAATGGACCATTTTGACCTTTAAATTCCTAAGATAATGTTATTTTTGAGAAAGCACGTTGGCAAGACGCTTGCATTTTTACCTTAGCTATTCTGCTTAGAGGTGAAAAAGAACTTCTTTTTTTTTTAAGCAAAATTAAAGGAGTCCCTCTCTCCACAAACAAGATACTAAACCAACATACTAGTGCTAGGCATTATAACAGTACGAATATCAACTTTTCAGTTTTGCCACATGATGGTTACCTGTAGCCTGTACACTTATATCCATGGATAGTCTCTGCTTTAAAAGGATGAATGTTACTCAGGATAAATCCAGCTCCTGCTGCCACAGCCACTATTTGCCAGCTGTTGTGCCATTCTCTCCTTGGTTGATCAGCAGGTGTCCCACCCTGTCCGTTGCAAAGAGCCACATGGACCTCTCCCTCCTCTGTCAGCACTTCTGCGGAGCTGGAAGAAAAGCCAGGCAACAAGAAAAATCCTGCTAGCACACCTAGAAATTTTCTAGTGCCAGGAAAACCCCTGTAACACAGCTAGCGGTCAATTAGCATA
This sequence comes from Pterocles orientalis, assembly GCA_011057875.1. NCBI lineage: Eukaryota > Metazoa > Chordata > Aves > Pterocliformes > Pteroclidae > Pterocles > Pterocles orientalis. Next base: position 403,446 of record WKFP01014334.1, read on the forward strand.
GAACTACTTCTGGTTTACTCACCTATGGAAAAAGTGGGCGAGAAGCTCTCTATTCTTCACTACGCCAGCCTTTCTCCCACAGTGAGGGAAATTGAAATAAATACAATCAAATATTCTTTCTTCTGGTAAAAAATAGTCCTTCAGCTTGGTGCAATCCACAGAAAACACAACTTCAGCTCCTTCAAAAGTAGACAAAAAACAAGACTGATGTTTATTATTACAGAAAATTTTAAAGAATTAATTTCTTTAATTAATTAAAGCTCTCTAGCCCATTTTTAAGCATATCAGCTGCTGCCCAGGTGTCTTCCCACTCCTGTGCATTAAGAAAACCAGAAAGCCCAGGCTCCCTTTGCTATTTAGCAGAGACTTCTGCTAACTGGCTATTCGTTTCAGTACTATTTCAGTCTGATTAGATTTTAGGGCATTTGATTTAGCCTCGTGGACAGTTCCAATTCCTCGTTCCAAAAGTGGGTTTCTAAGATGCTGCCTAGAGTGAAAGGCTCCGGGAGGCGCCGCAGCAGCAGCTCCCTGACTTCAGGAAGGCACACCCCTCCGCAGCCCCGCTCCGAGCGCTGCGGGAAGGCGGGTACAGCTACCGGCCGGGCACCGGCGGCTCCTCTCCCCGTCCCGCTCTCCCTCCCCACCGGTCCCCGCAGCCGCCGACCCACCCGTCTCCCGCAGCCGCCGGATGCTCTCCGCGGCTCGCCCCCTCCCGCACACCTCCTCTTCGCTCTCGTAGCAAGTGGCCACGACGTGCGTCCCCTCCGCCCCGCACAGGGAGGCGGCGAAAGAGAAGTTGCCCTCCCCGAGGAGCAGGACCCGCCGCACCGGCTCCATCCCCGCGGCCGGCGCTCCCTCATGACGTCTCTGCCGGCCGGCGGGCCGCCGCTGCGCTCATCGCCTCTTGGTGGCGTCGGGCGCGTCACCCCGTCCCCGGCGAGGCTCTGCGCCTTCCCGGGGCCCCGGCCTCCGCACCTCCCCTGGGCGTGCTGCGGGCGCGGCTCCTGCCGTCGGTGCGGCCCGGGGCTCCGCGGGGCTTTGGCGGCCGACGGCGCGGGGCCCGCAGGCGAGGATGGGAGCTGGAATTGCCGGCTTGAGAATAACGATGCTTTGCTGTCGCCAGTTCGATTTGCGTGCCCTCAGCTGCTGTGCAGGACGAGGACGGTGTTTGAGGAGTCGCACGGTGGAAGGCTTAAAGTTGGCGAAGGCAGCAGAGAGACCCACGGCCGGCAGTGTGTGGGGTCTGGTCCTGTGTCAGGCGTTAGGTCCCTGTGGCCTTGTGTAAATCGCTCTGGCGAAGGGTAGGTGAGTTACTCTGAGAGGGGTTCAATCAGGTGAAGCTGAGAAATGCAGTGTCACAGTTTAGGAAGGTGGATACTTACCATACCGCCTTCCACACACACAAAAAAAAAAGAAAAAAAAAGCTTTTTTGGCATCAAGAAGGAGCACAGTTCTTCTCTGATGCCCTCTGTCACACATAGAAGTATAGGAGGTCCCTCTCCTGTCACCAGTGGGGTGAAGGGGACAACATTCCGTGTCATGTTACCTGCTGTTGAGATCCAAGCTGATCCTAGGGAGCTGCTGATTTCTATTGCCAGATCGTGTCCAAGATCTGTTTGTACAACTCCCTCTGTACCATCTTAATGCAACCTACTGGCCGCGGGGAACTGTGGATTGACTGCCTCAATACTTCTAAGCTTTCCCAGAGTGGCTGGAGTTAGTTGTGTCACAAATGAAAATGATTACTCAGCAAAAACCCTTATGGGGAACTGGAGGGAAGAGTGGTACGATATCCAGAGGATTGTACAGCCCAAGCCATTTCCTTCCCAGATGTGCCTTTGTGGTTTTCCTTGTTGTGGATGTAGCAAATCTCGGTTGAGGTGATCACCAGTCACTTAATTTGTCACGCACACTGGGCATTATCTTTTCAATCCCCAGCTACAAGTACATCAGGGGTGAGCACCCCATGAATAGCTTCCTTTTCTGCAGCCCTGCTCTTAGTCTTTTCTACTTCTTTTTAAAACTCAGAAAAGCATCAGCACCCTTTTCTCTGATGAGTGCCTGACAACAGTCCCACTACAGAAGATGTGAGGATTTCTTTTTCATTTAAACTCAGTCGTATTCCTTGTAACAGTGGCCCCAGTCCAGCTCTCTTCCCTTTGCTGTTCAGATGGTGAATCAAAAGTCATCACCGAAGCTTTGTGATCTTAGGTTAGACTGATTTGAAAGTAGTAGTTCAATTGCAGATACTTTCATCTTCCTATGAGATATAAAATTTTACTCATATTTACTTATATTTAGCCATGCTAAATGTGAGTTTTCAGTATACTCACTGCTTTGAGACAACATACTCTTCATTATTACAACAACAGAGCGTCAGAGAATAAAAAGTACACGCACAGAACTGAAACATAGTGTGTGGATCTATAGTGTAACTGAAGAGGAGCTTCTGAATGACATTTGTGTTTAAAGATGACAGAATTGTTTTCTGTTTCCTCAGTTGTTGAGTTGTGCTCCTATGCCACCGCAGAACAGGTATTTCGAGTCATTCAGGGAGTGGTATCTGTATTTCAAGTGTATTTCAAGTCTAGCTAACCTCATGATGTTTATGCCCAAGGAGCTTTCACTCAAAATTCCCATTTCTTGCTTCTGAGTTTGAGCCTAACAAAACCCAGGTCTTTGAAAACATTGCCCTCAGTTGCACTTTCTGGATATATTATTACTATTTTGTAGTAATATTACTTCTTCAACTTTTTTTTTCTGTTTATTATTTTAGGATTTGAATGAGAACGTCACTGGCGTCCGAGACACCACCCTGAGCTGGAGCCTCCTTCATTCGACCCAACCGCTCAGTCCTGCTACACAGCAGACTACAGGCCTCCATATGGCAGCATTGTCTTTGCTTGTGTCCAACACTCGGAGAAGGAACAAGAAGGATGCAGGAAAAGCAACACAGATGGAGAGAATCTGCAGACTATGCCTTCAGAAAAACAGGAGGCCTGTCTGCTGGCAGTGCTACAAGGATATCCTTCAAGCAAAAAGACCCGTCACACATTAAAGACAAATGTAGCATCATTGTAGCTGCATTGTTTGTAACCTGTGTGTGTTTCTGTCAGTTGGTTTGTGTGCAGAGGTCACTGCAAGTCACCAGTCACCTCGTGCCTTGTCAGTCAAGCCCAACTAACACCTTAACTGGAAGAGCTTATTAGAACCAGCTAACAGGAGACATTAGACCTTGGCAATTAGGTGGGATTTAGGGGTATTCAACAATGACCCTACATCACTGAGTGCTCATTTTATTTTTCTCACTGAGAGCCACAGAAGAAGGATGCCCTCGCAGTTCATTTGAGATTTAAACTGATCCTTTCTAATATAACTTTTGTCTGGGTATAAGGAATGTGGAAAATAGGTCAGGTTGTAACTGAGTCTGATGATCTGTGCGACAGATCTATGGCATTCTGTCCTTTTCGGAGATGAATTTAGAAATTCAGCTCCAGTAATACAGATTTTCCTATATGCTCATATCCCTTTGAAGAGATGTGCTAAGCAGATGGTGACACCTGAGAAGAACTTAGTAGTGTTTTGTACCGCTCAACAATGTTAGCATAAATCACATTAATACTGTGGATGTCAGATCCTATTCATTGTTTGAAGGACACTGACAACATAGTTTCCAAGTGATGTGATTTGCACCATGAGAGCAGGATGTTTTTCTCCTCTCTGGATGTATCTCTGTTTACTGCAGCTTTCAGCTATGCAGTTTTCATCTGCAACTGCTCTTAATTGGTTGCAGCACTGGGATGCTTCTCCGTAACATGAGTCATTCCAGAGATTTAAGATACAGTTGTCTTCCATGCAGTTGTTATCTAATACCCACACTTCAAATGGGTTTCGATTGTCATGAAGTTGTTTTACCAGTCTTTCTCCACTGGAGAAACTTTTCTGTTGCTTGTGAAATACTCTGAAATCCTCTGGCAACACTGAAGGAAAAGGGTCATGCAATTAGATGTTTGCAAAACATTAGAGTACACCAAGTGAAACTGGCAAAGTGTTTCTGAATGCCAAGACCAGTTCTCCTGGACATACCCGCCACTCAAGCTGTAAGCAAAAGTGATGCCAGGTATGTTTCCCTGCACAGTAACCTTACATAGCTTTCTTGACCCAACACTTCCCTTGTCTTCAGTGCTCAAAACAAAAAAATACAAACTGCGCATTCATGTTTTATTTGTTAGTAAACTTACTCAGCATAAATAATAAGAGTAGCCATTCAGTATAGCTGGCATGTGATGAAAAGTGCTCTTGAATGGCCCCGCAGGGAGACTTTAAATAGCAGCCTACTTCTTCTGGGCTCCTGCAATGGCAGGCTTCTCTTCACGGGTGATAGGGATAGTGCGCTCAGGGATGTCACTTTGTTTCCTCGGCGCGCTCACAGTCAGGACACCATCCAGAGAGAGTGATGAGGTTATGGTCAGAGGATCCACGTCATCTGGAATCCTGTATTTCCTGTTGAACTCCCTGGCAATAAAGCCATGCTCATCCTTCAAAAGGAGAAGAGAAGGAACAGCCCTGATTAGAAATGTTTGTTCAGTTCCACCTAAACCATGGGCCCTTTGCTTAAAGTCTGAGATCAGGAAGCTCCAGCTCTCAAAGGAAATATTTTCATAAAGTTAAAAGTGTTTTTATATGAGATGTCCTTTGAAAGAGCCAAGACTGGCCAAAGTGAGACACTGCCCTGCCTAGGCTGCAGGTGCCTGCAGGTACACTGTTTACAGGAGGAGGCTTTATGTTCCTGCTCTTGTGCCAGCCAAAGACTGCCTTCATTGCGCAGTGGTGTGCTCTCATTCCTAAGATGCAGCAGCTAGACCCTAACATTTGCAGAAGGTATGTCAGGATTACAGCTTTCACCAGTTACAAGTAATGCTGTATTTCCTGACTGGCAAATCTGTGCTCCCAGAAGCTCCTGGAGCTGACAGTTGCAGTGCCATAGCTACTTTAGCATGCATATTCATTTCCTTCTGGCAAGGAGGTGGAGGGAGATGGGGACTGGAAACCCTGTCACATACAGCTTTGGACACGGCTTTTGACTTCTGTCTGCCCGGTTGCCACACAGGTCTCCAGAGCCAGCAAGCAGTGGGATGACAGACAGCAGAACACATCCTTTAAGGATTACAAACTGATAGATGGGCCTTTTTCAGGAAGAGGTAGCCTCACGGTAACGGAACAGGGCAACACACTGGTTCACTATGTGGTTTGATTGTTACAGTTCATTGTTAGCTTATTGAATGCCTCCCTGCATTCCTGGCCTCTTCAAGGAAAGAGGGAGGCCCAGAAATGCCCATTTCAAAGATGATTTTCCAGTTCAGTTCTCAGTTCATGGAAGATCAGCAATAAATCTCCACCCTGTTGCTGCCCAGTCTAGGATCAGCTGGGGGGGGGGGCCTGCCCAGAGCATCTTCCATTAGGATTGGTTGATAAAAAACATTAGAAGTGTTTGAGATGAGTACAGGAGAGGATTGTTTTGCAGTCTTGTTAAACCATAGATGAGGAAGATCACACTGACTCTATCAGTCGCACAGTTAAAGTAGAAGTACCTGGCGCTCCTCGTGTTTCCCATGAATTTCTATCATGTCCCCAAGCACCTTCACTTTTAGCTCCTCAGGAGAGAAATGCTTCACATCAAGATTCACAGAAAATTTGTCCTTCTCCAGTCGCATCTGCGAAACAAGGAAGTGACTTCAGAAAAGAGCAGGTGAGGGTTTCAGCTCAAAAAAGCTCTCGGAACACAGCAGTTCAAGACTCAAGCTGGTATCTACACGTGCACTGCCTGACCTTCATTCAGTCCTGGGGTTCTGATCCAGGTGGCTTTGTCCCTTGCTAGCCTGTTACATTAATGCCCATCACTACAGTTCCTAAAATGTGAATGCTTTCTGTTATAAATGTTTTCCTTGGGAGTGAGGAAGAGATTCTCTTAATCTGAATTTGTTAAAAGCAACTCAGGTTTTGCATCCAATTTTTTTTTTTTTTTACAGAATGTCTGGAGGTTTCCAGTTTCTGTGACTGGATTTTGCAAAGTCTTCCAAGGAAAAGAAACTCTGACTGTGCAGCTGACTGCAGCTCATCTGCAGGTTTGCAGGCTTTCCCTTGAATTGTTGCTCTTTAGTAACCAAAATAGTGTGTCACTGGTGAGCGGCACTGCCTCACTGCTCCCCTCTGTTATCTGAGCAGCAGGACTTTTGCTGGAACTCTGAGTCACCTGCTGCTGATCTCACCCCCTTCCTTTCCATTTTGCACTTTATCTCCTCTAACAAATACCACTTCTTGCCACTTCCTAAGGTTGAATTTACATTTTTGGCCTTAGACACGTTTGTGGGACTTTGCTATATAAGCTGTCTGTCTCTGCCTTCCTGCTTCATTCCTGGTCAGGGAGCACATGAGCCTCCTGGAGCTCTGCTCTGGGATGTGGAGGCAGCCTCTGTGCCAGGTCCAGGCTTACTGGTTTCCACAGTTTGACCTTGGAGTCTAAGTGCTTCCTCCTCCTTCTAGACTATTTGTGAAGACTTCTCCACTGACATAGTCAGACATTGTTACCTGGGGTGGTTATTATGGGTGCTTCGGTGGACAGCAAACCTAGGTCACTAAATCCAGGGAAACATTATGCAAAGACTAAAAGAATACTTTCCTCCCGCTCCTTTGGCTTAGAATAGCTCTGCAAGTTGCTTGTAAATAAGACAGTTGACTCGCAGAACAGGCAAGGTTGTTTGAACTGCGAGCCTCTTGGCTCAGCTCCTGAAGCAAGCAGGCAGCTGCTTCATGATCCTTTGGGTCCTGTATCTTACTTAAAATGTTGCTCTTCTCAGCCGTGGTTCTTTAAAATAGGGCCCTTTTTCCTCAAAAACCACAAGCTCCCGCGCTGCCTGAGGATCCCACTACCCCTGCAGCCCCCTGCCACTGTGCTGTTTGCTTCTCGGGAGGGAGAGGGATTGAAAGTTTTGCCCAGCAGGCAGGGAAATTAGGCTGCCTTCTTTCTTCCATCAGCTCTTACAGTCATTTGCCGCACACACTCAGCTCCGTTTGCCTCTATTCCCAGCACTGTGGCAATGCTTGCTCTCAGTCCCAAAGGACTGGCAGAGCACGCAGAGGTTCTTGCCTAATGCAGAGGAGCAGAGGCACGAACCCAGCACCCTTTCCCCCAGCCTTTTCCTAATAACGACCTACAAGCAGCTTCCAAGCCCTCAGCTCTCCTGGGTCCCCAGCTCTGGACCCATCAGGATGTGCGCACAGCAATAACAAAGAGCGTTAAGAAGGGAAGATTACCTCAGAGAGTCCTGTCTCTAGCCAACTGGGCATCCGAAGGAAGGGGGATCTCATCAGGAAGGGACTGAAGCTGGGGGAAGCGGGGAGCAGCTCTGACTCCTGCAGGTGCTCTCCAAAAATCTGGTCAAAGATACGAGTCGGTGCCAACCAAGACAAGAGTGGTCTGCGGATCAGGGGGTTGTGAATGGTGATATCCATTGGAGCGCGCTGGAGGAGCCTGGCAAACGACTGTGCTGCGGTGCAGTGCCGGGAGCACAGGACAGCTTTATACCCGTGCAGCTGGCCTGGCTTTCCCCCCCTCCCCGAGGCCTCTTGAACAGTGGTGTCAGGGATTTCATTGTCCCACTCCTGGGCTGGTCCCTTCAGCGGTGCCCAGTAGCTGTCTGGGGGATTTGAACACACTGCTGAGGAGGAGGGGGAAGGGGAGAAGAAGAAAAGGAGCTTAATGGGGCAGCAAGAAGCCAAACTGCCCAGACGCCCGCCCCGCTCCCCACGTGCTGTTTATCTGCAGAGTTCCAGCCAGGCTTGGCGGATGCTCCCAGCTGCTTTGGATGCCAGCAGGATCAATGCAGCTCCTATCTTTGGCTCAGAGGGAAAATGACAAGGGGCCGTTGTTCCCGCTTTTCAACACTGAGACTTCAGCTCCTCACATCACCAGCTAGTCTTGGAAGAGCTCTGCCTCTCCTTAAGGCAAAGGAAGCCACAGGGCTGCTTTAGTCAGAGGACAGGAAAGGTCCCCGGAGGTCTTTGCTGAGCTGCTCCCATCAGTGGGGCTCTCTGCAGCCCAGTAAGCCCCACTGCCTCGGTGCACACCCTTTGGTGTGTGTGTGCGAATGCAGGATGGATTTCTCCACAGTGCTTGAGCCCAAGACGTCTTTTGCCCTCTGCAGAAACCACTTTGCTGGAGAGAGCAGAGGAGCCTGCTCTCTGCACAGCCTGTGACCTCAGAGTACTCCGGAGGGCTGTGAGCACAGATAAACTGGACGTGCCAGTGGCCCCCACGGTGCTGCACTGTGACATGTCTTCTCAGGGATGCAAGCTACCTCTGTCTGCCTGTGTCCCTGCAGTAAGCTGATTTCCTATAATTATGCTCCTAATAAGTCTTAATTCACACATTTATTTTAATTCCTGTCTCTCCTGTGAACCTAAATCATGTGAATGGGTTCAGCCTAGCAACCAGCAACAGTCTTTAAAGGGCAAGAGCTAGTCTTAAATACAATTATTGGCTCAAAGGCACATCATTCTTACTGCTAGTGCCACCAGTGCTTTGCAAAAGGGTCTGATCCTCTTCCTCTCCACTTGCCTGCAAGAATAGGGAGCAGAATTTGCTCTGTGCAACAGCTCAGGCCAAAAATACCTTCTCCAATTCCCCATTACATCAACAGCAGTGCACCTGCTCCCTCATACTGCAGGGACACGAACTCAAGGAAATCTCTGGTTTCAGGGTACAGGGAGCTTAACTGGACACTGCTCCCCCCACCCCTACCCCACCCTGCTCTGTTCCCCCCCTTCAGCTCAATAAAACTGGATCTATGGCAGCTTCGGGTCCCTGGTTAACTTGTGATCTCTGGCACAAGCCTTTCTCCAGGTCTCAATGTATAGTGCCCAGTCCCTGGCCAGGGAACAGTTTGAGCAGCCAGCTTGCAGCAGCACAGTTCGGGATGGGGATGTGTTGGCAGTGGGATCTGGAGCCCGTCTAGCCCTGCTTAACTACCTGCAGCATTTCACCACTCATAGGAACAAAAGGCTTGAGCCATCTGCTGAGGTTCAGCCTCCCTCAGCTCCCCTCTGTGCCTCCCTGCTGTACTTGGCTGCCCATTTGGCTCCTACACCCCCAGCTCGAAGAGGGGATCTCAGAGGCTGGAAGGAGGTCCGGGATTTTCCCGAGGCGTCCCTGCCTGCAGGCAGTGCCTACACTCCCCGCTGGAATGCAGCGAGAAGCTTCCCTCGTCACCCTGGCGAGGCATCCTGGGGCCTGTGCGTGTGGCTATTTTGGTCCATCTTTTTATCACACACTCCTCCCTGTGGAATTCGCCCAATTAAAACCTTGCAATCTGCAGCCTTCACTCTCAGAGGCAGTGAGTGCTTGGAAGCTCCCTTTCCCAGACACACCATGGCTGCACGGACTGTCCCCCATGCCTACCCCATGAGTTTGGAGTATGAGTTTGCCAACCCTAGCAAGATCTACGACCAGAACTTTGGAGAAGGTAAGAAAGGCGATGTGATGTCCCCGGCACCTTTCTCTCGTCTGGTATAGGAGGGTCGATGGAGTTTCCCTGGGGAGACTGAGCTCCAGAGCAGGCTAGGGAAGCTGGAGCCAAGGAATTTACAGCATGAGAACCCGGTCAAATGGGGGGTGGGAGGAATAACCAGGGAATAGCCCGGGTCTCTGTCTTCAGGTCCACTTCCTCCATCCGTGCCTGCTGCTGTCTTTCCTGTCCCTCCCTCATGCCCCAAATGGTCTGGCATTCATGCATATGCTGCGCAAGCATGGAGCATAGTGCTTGGGGTGGGAGGAAGTTTTTGCAGCCTGGGGCTGTGGAGAAAAGCTGAGCTGGGATGTTCAGCACAAAGCCGGGCAGTGGCTGGCAGAGGGGAAGGAATGTGGGCAGCAGCAGAACCATTCAGCACCAGCATAACAGCATGAAAAGGCAAAAAGCTCCAAGGAAAGCCCTCTGGACAAAAGGCCTTTAGTTCTTCAGGGCAGTTTCTTCACCATCAGCATTTTCCATGCCCATCCCTGGCTGTGGGCTTTGCACTGCAGGGTACCCAGTACGTCTACCAGTCCACCCCGTCCACCCAGCAGATGCCAGCCCTTGGCATGCTGGCAGCTGCTGGCTGTGTGGTGGGAGGCAGTGGCTGGCAGGCATCTGGCTCTGTGTGGGTTTGAGAGGTGCAAAGGTAGGAACTGCAGGAGACTCCGTCCATATTGTGCTGATGTGGTGGCAAAACCAAGGTGTCTGACAAGTCCCAGCCTCCTCCTGTCACCCTCCCCTACCCGCTGCCAACCATCCTTCTCCAGCTCCTTCTCCAGGAAACCCCACACTCATCACTGAGTCTCGTTTTCAGGTGTGTCCCCATGTGAGATTTTAGCCCCTGCCCTGTACCACGGATACTACATCAGGCCTCGGATCAATAAGCAGCTGAATCGAGGCACCTCTGAGATCAACCTCAATGAGCACAAATTCCAGGTGTTCCTGGATGTCTGTCACTTCCTGCCGGATGAGCTCACCGTCCGCACCGTTGACAACCTGCTGGAGGTGATGGGGCAGCACCCGCAGAAGGCTGACCGCCACGGCTTCATCTCCCGGGAGTTCACCAGGACCTACATCCTCCCTCTGGATGTCGACCCCTTGCTGGTGAGAGCCACACTGTCCCACGATGGCATCTTAAGCATTGTGGCTCCCCGGACAGGGAAGGACGTGAAGGCCAGAGTCATCGAGGTGAAAATAACCCAACAGGAGCAGCCAGTGGGGAGAGAAGAACAGCCTGAGGAAGGAAAAGGGAAGGAAGAGTCCTAAAGCCCCCAGATCTGGGCTTGCACAGGGAAGGAGGGGGGGACAAGGATGGGGAATCCATGGTGCCAGACCCCTATTTCTCACCATCAGTGTTTAGCAGGGCTGTGAGGCAGCCGTATATGTGCCAGACTTCTGCTTCCTAAGGCTGATGGCTGGAAAAAGGGACTTGGAACTGAAAAAAAAAAGAGGGGAACTGAAGTGTTAGTGTGAGGGACTGTAATGCAAGTTTTCTCCTAGGTCAAAGTGCTCACTGAGCACCATGCAGGGTGCTCTTCTCTCACCCCAAATAGCGGGGGTCACTCTTACCCTAAACTGTGGGGCTGTCTCACAGTGGACTGTTAAACAGCTGCTGTGCTCTAACCCAGAGGGTACTGGGAACAGGGAAGAGATGGTCCCAGTGACTCACTTTCTGAGCTGGTGTCTGATCTTTGTGGAGGTGGAAGGTGGTTGTTGGTCTGTAAAAGTGTCTGCAACTCTCAGGAGGAAAGAGGAATAAAACTGCCTCTGATCTTCTCTTGTTTGCCTTGGATTCATGTTGCTTCTGCCCAAACTGCTCTGGAGCAGGAAGGATGGACTGTTCCAGATGCAGGGAGCAGAGCAGCAGAGAGCTCACGCTGAGCTTACCTGTGGAAATGGCATCAGTGGGGACTTGGAGGGACTCTGTCCATGGGGCAGCCGGGGGGGCTCTGTGGTTGACCCTTCTGGCTCAGTGAACCCCAAAAGGCTCTGCTCAGATCCCAAGTGCCTTACTGGCAACCCAGCACTCTCTGTAGAGTCACAGAGGGGGTGAATTTGGCCCCTTGTGCAGACACTGTGATGCTACCAGCTACATGAGAAATGTCTCCGTAGTCTTGTGATATTGGACCAGGGATTGTGTGTGCTTCTATCGGTGGCAGCTGCTGCCTTGGATGGCCCTAGGGCTCAGCAGGTGCCAGTTGCAATCCTTGTCTTGTCAGAGCCAATTAAAGCAACCAAAATGCTGTGTCACTGGCCAAATATGGGGGTCCCTGGCATGTCCCAGTGCAGCCCTCCCCCAGAGGAGGGAGGAGGTTCCAAGGTCTCTGTGGACAGGGCTTCTCCCTCTCCCTGCTGGGATGTGACCTGCAGGCTTCTGCACCCTACCTCCATGAATACATTGGGCCAGAAATGCCCTACCGAGGAGTCTATCCCACGCAGCATACCTCCTCGACTGCTGAAACACTGGTATAAGGCTGCTCTTTCACCCTTGCCAGGCAAAGTGGGATCCAGACCAGAGTGAACCCATGTGCTGCTATTTTCTGCTTCTCAGGGCCCCTGCCAGCAATGAGGATCAGAGTCAAATTAAGAGCAGCCTTGCCTGCCAGCCTCATAAGAGCAAGTGGGAGGATGGCTAAGCCTCCATCCCCGCCAGTGCAGATCAGATACCCACACTCACAGCCTGTACTGCTGAGGGATCCCCTTACTCATGAAGTACGACCAGATAAGCTGCTGCCAATAAGTATTTCAGACACTGTCAAAATAAAAATCACCTTTACAACAGGCTTTGTCTAAGTCATTAATAATAATTCCAGAGATAATTCTGGGCTAGTGACTTTGAATCACCTGAAGCAGCTGCTTGTGATGGCAGGAACAGCCTAGTCCTTAACTGCTCCCCTGCGTACAAGCCTCTCTCTGCCCTTCAGTGCACATCACACCAGCCTCATGCACTACACCAGATACATCCCATCTGCAGCAGCACCAATATTAGTAGTCATTACACAGCTCTGTTCCCTCTCTGGCTTTTATTAGCCCTGCCTTTGCTCTCCGAGCTCACTTTCTATTGCTGGGCACTTGCAGGCTCGTCCTGTGCCAGTTGCACAGCTTGTTACCCAGACAATACTCCTGAGTGCACGAAGCAGCGACGCAGTGAGAGGGGCTGGCACTGCCCCATGTCAGCCACTGGGCTGTTCCTCTGCACCCTGGCAGGCTTTGCACAAAATAGCCTGATGGGTTTGCTGAGCAGGAGCGCTGGAAGCCATGCTGTCTTTCATCCCTGCAGACACAGACTGAGGAGGGAATGCAGGGTGGCAGCCAAATGCTCTCCAGCTCTGCCAATGTTTTTGATGCCTTTCTGTTTCTCTGGTGGAGCTCAAACCAGCAGCTCCAGTATTTGTGAAAGGGGCTGATGAGAACAGGCTCCCAGACTTCTTTTTTTTTTCTTCTTCACAAAGCAACAAATCCCAAGTTATCCCAGAAATCAAAACAGGCACTGGCTCACTGAATCAACAGTGTCTGTGGCAAACCCAGAGATGCACAGTCTGCAACTTCCCAAGCAGGATCAGAGTCCCGAGACCACCCGCTCTGTGCAGGACCCTAAGAACATGGTTCTGTTGGGACCAGGAGTGAATCCCATCTGCCCACATAAATCCAATCCTAAATTCTCCCCAAGGTGCTGTGGTGCAGGCTGAGCTGTGCAATTTTTCCAGCAACATGCCGAGGAGCAGTTTCAGAGCAAGACTCGGGCTCTGCAGGTCATAGTGCAGCTCATCCAGGATTTAGCTGAGAGAGCAGCTGTGTCCTGTGGTCCTTCCAGAGCAGAACCCTTCTCCTCCTGCCACTTGTGGACAGGTACAAGCTTTGCTCTGCACTTGAGCAGATGATGAGTGATGCTGTGAGCCTGGCTGAGGCCATGGTTACAGCTGGAGTAGGGGACTAGGGCTGGTTCCTGAGATAGCCTGCCAGAAGGGTGGGTGAATCAGAACGTACCTACTTGTCAGCACATCCCAGGAGGCATTCAGGCTTGCACAGAACTGAGGCTGACTGCCAAATCAAACCTGTGGAGCACAGTGTCTGCTCAAGGACTACATTGACACAGATTCTTTCAGTCTTGAGTATCAGCTCTCTTAGAGCTGCCAGAGATCAGCTACCTGTTGTCCAGTCCAGGAATGACCAGCCAGAGTCTGAAGGGCTCTCAACAGGGGTAGAAAGGCAAAATGCATGTTAACGTTCCAGTTTGTCATGCTGAGGGGTGAGCCTAAGAGCTGTATTGCAGGTCCTTAATGATGTGAGGTCCCTCGTGGGATTCTGACATTCTCAAAAGCACAAATCTGTACACTTTCATCTAGGTAGCTTGAAAAAAAATGGATCCCCAGTACTGTCCCTGAGGTTGCATATGCCTTTCTGCCTGCAGCACAAGGAGCAGCACTAGAGCTCAGCTGAGAGCACACCTGCAAGCCTTCGCTGGGGCATCACCTCCCTCCTAGGAAGATATGCTCTCTTTCCCAGGTGACACTAGCCCATGCCACATTTTTCTGCCATCCTGCTTGAGATGCAGTGATGAACAGCAGGAGCAGCACTGGGATCTCCCACCCTGGCATTTCTCCTTTTGTTTGGGAACATTTGCAGTCCCTCCTCCGTCTCTTTTTCATCACTGCATGCATCAGCAGGATGGCGCTGGAGGGAGAGAGGGATAGTGGAGGGACATCCACTGTACAAATCATTGAGCAGAATTCTAGCCCCAGGGCTGAGGCCTGGGGGCATGCTGCTGCCTTGCCCTCTCCTCCCTGGGTAGCAAGAGGTGAGCGCAGGCCCCGGGGCACGGAGAGCCCAGGGCAAGCCCTCCGGTAGATGGCACGCACGGGCCCGGCAAAGCGTCACCGCAGCCATGGAGAGAAATCTGACACTGCCAGACACTCCCTTGGAATAGCCAGGGGCCGAGCAGGAACCAGGAAATACAAGCTCTCCCTATCCAGAAAACACTTTTGCTTCATGGAGGAAGGAGCGACATGGGCAACCTCAGCAGCTGCGGGCGACCATGGTGAGTACGGCATCCGCCAGGTGCGGGGATGGCAGACAAAGCTGCGGGCAGCCCGAGCGCCAGTTCGGCTGGACTTTGCAAGCCTTGCTTCCTGGGGTTGGGTGTGCCAGGGCTCCCGGCTGGCTCTCAGCCCTGCTCCTCGCCAGCTCGCTCGGGAGCCGAGGGCGGGTGAGCGGGGCCGCTGCTGTGCAGGTGCCGGGGCGGGGACGGGAGGCTGCGGCAGCCCCTGCCTGCCCGCGGCGAGCTGCGGGAGCGGAGAGGGCTTTGCTGCCCGCTCTCTCAGCACGGACGGGCTGTGGCACGTCCTGGGACTGGCAGCTTGGGTTCCTGCGGCCATGCCAGCGGCTGAGAATAGCTCAGTTCTAGAAAGGATCTAGTTAAAACCCCTGTCCTTGCCCCAGGGGTCTCTGGCCAGGTAGACACTGTAAGGTACCCCCTTGGCATGCTGCTCCTCCAGCCCCTCTCCCTGCCAGCTTCTGTCTGGGCTTTATGTGCGCTCGGGAAATCCTAGCCACGTTTTTCAGATGATGTTTGTCTTTCTCTCTGGGAGGGAGGAAGACAGTTTAGTCCCTCCTGACTCATGTTGTGCCCTGGACCTCCTCCTTACAGAAAAAGGGCACAGTGGAGCATCATTCAGTGCCAAGTGGAAATATTTTCAGCTTTAGAGTGGTACAAGGGGCAGAGCCATGAGTATCAGATGAAGGTCCAACGATATTCTTTCCGACACTGGATTTGGTAAAAGTATTAGAAATTTATCAGCACTTTTTAGTAATTACAAGAGGCACAGCATCACCTAGTGGCTGGAGCAGAGGAGGAGGTTCAGGACACCGACGGCCTTCCGATGTGAGCCCTGAGCTGGAGGGCTGAGGAGTTTGGGATTTAGGAATAGGAGCTGCAGGTGGGAGCTGGAAGGCTGGTTCTTGACGTCCCCCACAGAAAGTCCCATTTTCTGCTTCCTCTGCCCTGTGGGAGAGGGTGAATGGGGCACCCAGGGCATCAGCTTCGTTGCTGCAGCGGAGAAGGACCTGACCAGGGAATGCCTGGGGCACAGGCTGGTTCCCCTGAGCAGAGCTGCAGTTGCACAGCCTGGCAAAGCCAGAGATTCTGGAGTACAAACACCACCACTACAGCGTATGCTGGGGTGGCACTTTCAGGTCCCGGACAGTCCCAGGCCATACACAAACACTTCTGCCTCCAAAAGGAAGTATAAACCAGAATCTGAAGGTCACTCATCTATGCAGCGCCAGGCAGGAGAGCAGCTTTCTGCTCCATTTGGGGACCAGCGTGGTGGCAGCCTGGCTTCTCTGGGGCAATGTCAAATTCTTCTCCCTCAAGGCTACTGGGCCAGGATGACACTTTTGGCCCCAGCACCACTGCAGGACCCAAGTGCTGACATCTGCAATATTGACTGTGCAGCGAGGAGAAAGCAGAGCTTTCTCCCCAGGAGCATCATTCCCTGTCCTGCACATGGGAACACATGGGTGAAGAAGGTCCTTGGGCTCCTGTCCCTGTGCTGTGCAGGCTATTGAGGTGGGCTCTGAGCAAGGAGATAAGGAAACTGGGAATGTGCTGTTGGTAATGTGGGCTTGGGAGACACCTCCAGAGGACCACAGTCATGAGTGGACTGAAGCCCCGCAGCAGAAGTTCACATGATTCATAGCTTTGCCTCAGTGACAGAGGGAAAATAAACAGTACTTAATTTCAGTGCAGGTGTTTCCAAGCACCTGTACTGCTTTTATTTCTGGATATTTGCTCAGCACTACAGCGGTGTCAGCAAACAGCTGGGCTTCCTCAATAAAGCTGAGACTTACAAAAGGGTTCAGGGGAGGTAGGCACCCACTCTCTCCTGGATGGCGGAGCTTTGCCATGATCACTGCCAAAGCATGGGCCCTAAGGGAGACAGAAAAGAGCAAGAGGCAGAGGAGGTTCCTGAAGTCTTTAAAGAAAAGCCGTTACAGCAAATTTATTCACAGAAGAAAGTTACTGATGGAGGAAAGTATGCCCTGAGGTCTGGGTACCTCTGCAACTATGGTCCTGTGGAGGGCGGGCTCCAGGTATTCTCACCACTTGATTTCATCCTCAGGGCCTCTGGTTGCATGGACAGCAAAGATGCCAAAATTCAGGACCCACCGTGAAGCAGGCTTGTGTAGTGCGGAAATCAGGTTGGCATTGACATGGGGAAAAAGGGGAAGAAGCAATATAGGAGGAGGGACGTGTGTCCTGTCATGCAGAATACAATGTGCTTCTAGCAGGCTGTGGGTTAGTTACAACATGTTTGACCTGGTTTTGAGAAGAGGGGAGAGGTTTGCCTTCCTCTCGTTTCCCTTGCCACATCTGTTCTAATTACCGCAGATCTGAGGCTGGGAGATGCCGTCTCCTGCCTGGCTGTGATTAGCCTGCAGACAGCCTCAGAATAGCTTCAGCCTACACACTGCCTGCTAACGCTCCCTCTACAAAGGAAGGCAACCAAAACAAGCAAGAGCAGCTTGGGAAGCTGATTCTGCAACCTACCTCCCAGGCAAGAGGATGGGGACCCTGCTGATTTTGCTTCAAACGGTGCTATTTTAATTACATTGCACAATGTGCCTGAATGCTGTAAAAAAGCAAAGCGCTCTAGCACACAGGTGTTGGCAACTGGAAACCTAGCAAGCTCATAGAGACAGTGCAGGAGGGAGCTGCAAGAAGCCAGTGAGAAACACCGAAAGCACAAAGCAATGCTACCTACTCCTGGGGGCAGCCCCCCAGAATTTGTCTGGGGACCATTGGTGCCTCTGTCAGGCAGTATCAACAGAGACAGGAGAAGCAGTGCTGGATTCTTTTGCACAGGCACATGGCCTTCCCCAAAACTGCCTTTGACTTCCCAGGTCTAGCAAGTCTGGTTAATCATTACTGACCGTATTGAAGGTCTCTCTCTTGCCTGCATTCATGCTTTTTTTGTTTTGCCATTAGTGTGCCAAGGGCATTACCGCACACACTGTCCTGCTCACCCACCCACTGAAACTGCCTCTAAAAGCCGGCAAAGGCAGAGCTCAGCCTTGGGCACTGCATTGTTGCCACCTCTGGGACATATAATGCTTCTTGGGAATCATCTGGTAACTCTGGAGCCCCGTTAAAAGTGCTGGCTGCCCACTTTCAGCTGCTGCCTGTGCTGCAAGCCCTGTGTGCGACCCTCAGCTGCACACCGTGTCGCTTGGCGGCCAGCAGCAGATGGACACGCTTACACAGCAGGAGCCATACAAGGGCTGGCACCTGCTCTCCTCCAGCCTTCCCGCTGTGATGCAACGATAACGTTTCCTTCATGCATCTGGGCTGGAATGTACCATGTCTCTGCCCTGCCAGACAGCCTGTGCTCCGCTGCCAGCACCAGCCTGCAGGAGCTCAGGTCCTGACTCCGTTGTTACAGACGGAACGGATTCGGCTCCTGTTCATACCATGGCTGGAACAGAGCTGTTTGGCTTGTGTCTCTCTGGTCACACAGATACAGCCAAGGTTAGGGTTTGGCTTGGCTTATATTAACTACATAACTTGTTTGGTTGCGTTTAAAGTGGAAAACTGAGACCAGGAAAACTGTCTCAAACATGATATTAGCACAAGGTCAGTGCATAGCTGCTCCTTGGGCAAGGGGGCCAAAGCGCAGGGTATGGGGCTATCAGATCACCTAAGAGAAGGGTTTCATGCCAATTGAGATCATGCTCTGTACCCTGCATCTTTGGTCATACAGCTGTGGAAATGTGAAATCTGTTCTCATTTACGTACATGCATATTGGATAACCAGTCAGAGCTGAAAGGCAAGGAGACCTGGGGGTGTCTACGGGTGTGTGTCACAGAAGAAGGAAACACATCCCTACATCTCCCCTTTGGACCCTCTCCTGGCAAGAGTCACTCAGGTTGTGGCTTGGCTCAATAGCTGTTCTCTGAGATACTTGCTGGGCTTTTCTCGTTACCCAGAGATGCGGTACCCTGGGGTGGTGCATGTTATGGCAGCAGAGGGTAGGGCTTCTCAGGGCTGACGTCTCTCTCTGCTTTCAGGAACTGTCCTTCGCCTTTTAAAAGAAAGAAAGAAAAGCAAGGTAAGGATTTGTGAAAACCCTTTAGAGGACAAGAAGAGATGAAGTGACTGGGCCCCTGGTTAGCTGACGTTAGTCAGTGCTGACTGAATTGGATCCCTGAGGCTGAGGTCCCCCCCCATGCTCTTTTGTACCTGACCTTCAACCTTCCTCAAGAGAAGTTTGCTAGAAGCAAGAGGCCAAAATTCTTTAAAACTTAAGGGGTGTGATGTGGCATGGGACATGGCAAGGGGGAGGGAAGGGACTTATACCGGTCTGACATCAAAACGTGGGAATATTCTCAAGTGGCAGTGTAGCAGAAGCTGCATCAAGATCCTGTAAAAGCTGCAAACATCCTTCTGACATCAGGGCTGCAGAATAAAGTGCATTCACTAAGTAGCCCAGTTGTGTCCTGTGGCCTTTGGCTGGGCAAAATCTGTTTGCCAGGCAGCAAAGGAAATAACAAAGTTAAAACTGGGTCTGACTCTCCAAGGGACAAGGAAGCTCTCTGTGCTGCGTCTGTCCTCCTAGGTTCTGCCAAGAACACTGCGGTCCATAGCATGTTGTCATCCTGTGAAACCTTATTTTTTCCAAAGAAACAAGCCCAGGCTTTCTTCTTGGAGGCCAGCCTCAGAGACAGCATTAAGGTTGAGGGTGTCGAGTGGGGTGGAAACTTGGTTTGTGTCCAGTGGGGAGAGCCCATGGGCCAGACGCAGCATTTCTGCATTCAAATGTAGAACAATAAACAGTTAACCTGGTCTGCTGGTGTTTCTTTTTCAGGAACTAATGTGAGACATGAGACCCCACAGCATCAGCCTGGCAGGAAGGTAAACAGCTTCCCAGAGTTGTTTTCCTGAGCGTATATTGAGAAGACAGAGCTGACCACCACTTCCAAGGCTAGATGGGTTGGGAGGACGTGGGGCACCTCATCCCGTACAGGCTGTAATGGCTGTGGGAACGATGCGCATTGCTGCACAGTGATGCGGGCCCATTTTTTTCCCCTGAAGTGCAGTGGAAGCAGTAGGATGAAATCTCTCTCTGAGGTGTCAGAGGGCTGGATGGCGCTGGGGGCAGTGTGCAGGGTGGCTTTGCCTGGCCTGGGGAAGGCAGTGTAGCGGCAGCCTAGGGAGCTGACCTTCCAGAGCTCTTTCTCCCCAAAGGCTCCAACGTACGAAGATGTCCCGGAGTTTCCTGTCTACGCCACTGTGAGTAAGCCCAGGAGTGCGAACCAGGATGACAGCATTCATTATGCGGACATCCAAGTGTTCACCAAGGTCCGGGAGCGCTCTGCAGCAGAGGTGAAGAACTTACAAATGCAGAATGCCACAGAGTATGCCACCCTCAACTTCCCCCGGCCCAGGCTGAAATACGACAGTAAGAATGGGACCTTGGTATAAAAAGCTTGATGGCTCCCTCCTCCTTCAGCAGCGAAAGGATTTCACAGACTTAGAGATGCTGTAGATGCGAGCTAACCTCATGGACACATCGAGTCTCCCTGAGAAAGTGCAGAGGAGGCTGTCTTCCACCTGCATTTCTCTTGGGAAGACACAGACATATTTATTCTCACACGATGAGTAGTTTCCTATCTGATTCTGCTGACAAAACCATGTTTTCCCCTTGGAAGAACTGCCTCTGAAGCTGGCACCCCATCTCCTCTCAGCACTGTGAGAAGACAGAGCTGCTCCTTGGCTGATGAAGGGTGAAACCACAGCCCAGAGCTCCAGTGAGAAAGTTCTTGCTGTGGCACAGGAGCAGCCGAGTGCTGCTCTGCAGGTGGATTTGGGAACGTGGCATACAGGAGTCAGTACTGGGACAAGGGAGATGTTGCCACAGGATTTTATGCCAATGTTAGAAAATTCTGCAATGTGCAGAATGACGTGGATGATTCTATGAAGAAATGGCATGAAACCTGTAACAGTACCTACTGCAATGTCTTCCTCCAACACCTGCCACTGTAACTGCAGTCATGCACTACGTGTATCCCCTTTTCTCAAAAAGCAGGGTTCTGTAACCATGCAGAGGACACTGAAACCAAGGCCAGGAATACAGAAAACTGAGAGGTACAGAACAACTTCTTTCACTGAATGGCTGTACACATAGGCAGCCTTACCCCAACATGCACAGAAGTGATTAGTGAGCTCTTGGCTCTGACTGTGAATGAAGCAAGGAAAATTCTCAATTTAACAGCCATTGAAAAGCCACTGCCTAGATTTAGGGCAGTTATCCAGTCCTTAGAGTACAGCAGCTGTCTGCGTGCCTGAGATACTGGAATCCTGGTCAACTTTACAGAGGGCTTTGGACTTTTCCTCCATTTTTTCTTATTTCATACTGTGAGCCCTAGTTATAAACCCCAATAATATAGAGCACACACCATTGTGGTGTTTTCTGCTAAGCCTCCCAGATGCACCTTTGAGAATTTGTTTGTGGGTTTAAAATAGTGTTAGTGATGCAGTATAGCAATCCCCCAAAAGGCTTCTGCTGCTGCTCTGAGTTTGGCGGTTGCAGCATTAGCAGTTGAACAGGGCTCCCAAGCAGCATCTTTGGGCGCTAAACCAATGCTTGGCACATTTTGTTCCTAAATAATGATCTGAATAGCTAAAGGCAGATCATGGGACAACCTGGTTATTGCTAGTGTTTCGAAATTGACATCCTGGTACATTTCGTAAACATACATAATCTTGCATATTATGGCTCAGATAAATGTAAAAAGCATGAAGGAGTCCCTGCTCATTACAAAAAAATAAAGCTGGTATGGGCAGTGTTTGCTGAGATGGAAGTGTTTTGAGGACCAATCCTACAATTTCTACCTTTTTTGCCCATGCTATCCAATAGACCTCAGCAGGGCTGTAAGGCCAGAGTAACGTTTGCAGGAGAAGGCTCCTTTTTAATAATGGATACAGTATATTTTTCTACCTGAACAGGGTTTTTTTTGCCCATGCTATGCAGCTGACCTCAGTGGGGCTATTGTAAGGTCTGCAGTAGAAGGCCCTTCATTTATAATGGGTACAGGATTATGTTATTGGAAGGGCTGGTTCTTTTGAGTGCCGAGGATTCTCCTCCAAATTCCTTTCTCTACTCCTTGCCCAGCTGAGGAGGATTGAATGGGCACAGGATTTACTTACAAGAGTGTGTCAGGGAGCCATGGGACACTCTGACATTCAGTCCTTCTAGCCCAGCTGTCAGAGGGGCAGCCCAGGACACAGACTCAGATCTGGTTCATGCTGGACACCAGTTAGAATTGCACTGAATTGCTGGTACGAGAACTAGAACGGGACACTGGCTTCAGTTCTAGTCAAGCTCTCCACGTCATAGGAAGAAACTGGATTTTTTTAGAAACATTATTAATTATGGACTACAGTTCAGGAGATAGGAGGTTTTCTAGAAGATGCAGACGCCCAACAGATCATTAAAAAAAAAAAAAAAACAATTTAAGCCCATTATTGCAGTGGCATGCACAGCATGTGGTACTGAAGTTTTTCCTCACCCAGCGGGAGGGCTGGGGCCGGGGACAGCAAGCTGCACAGGCACTAAGGTCAAGCTCCTGAGCCCGGAGTGGTGTAAATTTGCACATCCATCAGGTTCAACTAGTTTTGCCACGGACATAAGCAGGACTGGGTTTGGCTCAGAGGAATTCGAACCCAGTCTCAGAGGAATTCGCTTTCCACTTAGTCACGTCACTTAGTTCTGTTGGTCTGTGGATCAGCCCTTTTGTATTCTGAATGAACAACAGGAGCTACAGCAGAAACGATCTTTTAATGAGTGCCTCAAAGCCCGGAATGGTACTTTATCTCATCTTCCCTAAGGAGCTCCAGCTTCTATACGTATCTAGTACTTGGTGTTATTTCTGGAAGTACAGTGTATGTTAGAGATAATCAAATGCTCTGCGTAGGAACAGTAGTAATAATTTTGCCTGTTTACCAGGCTTTGGATAGATGTGAAAGCCACGTTTTCTGCAATAAAGATTTTTCAAAAGGACTTGGTTTTGCCCTGAATACTAAAAGCTTCCAGCAGCGTTATCTCCTGCGCTTCCCGAGGCTCTTATGTTCAGGTGTTAAATGAGTGTATCAAATGTCCCTTGACCATTAAAAATGTCATTTTTAGCTTTAATGAATAAATTGCACTTTTTGGGGAGGCCATTGCCCACCTGCTGCATTGGAGCTCTGTGGGGCCGGGGCCCGGAGGGGTGCCCGCTTCTCCCCGCCCTGCGGGGACGTGCCACCAATGCGACAAACGCCCCG
Organism: Pterocles orientalis; assembly: GCA_011057875.1. Taxonomy (NCBI): domain Eukaryota; kingdom Metazoa; phylum Chordata; class Aves; order Pterocliformes; family Pteroclidae; genus Pterocles; species Pterocles orientalis. The sequence continues at coordinate 426,337 of WKFP01014334.1, forward strand.
GAGCGGGGCGGCACCGCCCGGCCCCCGCCTCCCCACCGCGGGCGGGTCCGGTCCGGCCGGGCGGGACCTGTGCGGGGCCGCCCCGCCCCCGTTGCCATGGAAGCGGCGACGCGCCGCGGCCGGTCCCGGGAAGGTCCCGCATCCGCGCCGGCCGCAGGTAGGGGCGCGGGGCCCTGGCGGGGCGGGCCGGCACCCACCCCCCGGGAACCCTGGTTTGCCCACCCGCTCCCCAGGGGCTCCTCAGCCCCCGGGAGTGCCCTGCTGCTGGGGATCTCAGCCCGTTCGCGGTACCCCAGTCCCCCACCCTGGGCCGTCCATCCCCCGTACCCTGCTCTGCTCAGCCAGGCCGGCGTGCTCTGAGGTTCACCCCGCTTCCAGAGGCACCTGGAGGCCACACAGCCCCCGCTGGGCCTCAGATCCTTGCCCCACACCTCGTGGTTTTCCTGCTCACTCCATCGCTTTGCAGAATGGGCCCCAAAATTCCTCCACCCTGAGCAGATTCAGCAGCCTGCCTTGACCCTGCCTCTGTTACGTGACCTCTGCTCCCTAGAGATGTACCAGGATGACACAACCAAGATAACAGTGACCGTCTGCCTGAGGGTTACACTCCTGTCCGCCTTTAAATGATTCTTAAAAACACTGACTCCTACTGTCCTTCGGTCTAATACCCTGAATATTCAACACTAGGGACCAGAAGAGCTCTGCCTGGCATGTTTGACTCCTGTTGAATTTGGATTCCCCCTCCACAAAGGGGAAGAGATAATTAGATCCGACGTGCAATGTAAGCCGATGTGATCAGGAATCTTTTTTACATGTATGTCCACCATACATACTCTACATGTGGAAGAAAATACAAAAAAAAGTGTAAATTTCCCTAAGACTTTAGCCCTTAAGTATATTTTCTGCAGGCAATGAAAGACGGTGACAACTTTCCTTGTTTATTTTGGTTATCTTCAGATATTTCATTGGTGAGTGTGTTGTCCTTCTAAGAAAATAATTTGTATTTAATACATTTGTTTCTCCCCCTCAGGCTTCAAGGGAGAAGGAGTGCTGGTACAGAGCTAAGCTGAGGCATCCATCATGGGAACTCTGGTGGACGTAGTGCCGCAACACACAGCACAGCCTGCTGCATCCTCCGTGAGTTTCCAGGAGCCCTTTTTGTCTCTGACCTCCGTTTTGGATGCTTGTCGGGGAGGCTGGGAGGGGACATTCAGTGACACAAAGCATTAGTTGAAATAGGCAGCTCTTTTTGCTATTACTGCAAATAGTGGCCAGGAGAGGGCAATGCCACCAACCAAACTGCCATCCTACATGTTTGTTTTGAAGGTCACTCACACCAGGAACAGCTGATGGAGACATCCTTTTGATATCGTTGCCCTGTGCCCTTCATTTTGGAATCATCCTCAGGGAGAATGATGAAGCGTTAGTCTGAGCAAGAGGCTGTTTTGTTTGCTTCTGGCAAAGATAACGTTCAAAGGCATCTATTATGATGTTATAAAACTGAAAGGAAATATGATTCCTGCTAAAAGAAGCTTGAAATTTAAGAGTGCAACACAAAGATGGGAGAACTAGTGTTTAATTTTTCAAAGGTATTTTCAGCACACCCATATACCCAAGACGCATTTATACTACCACAATAAACAGAAGAATGGCTCAGCATGCTCTGCCCCTCAGTCTGGCCATCAGAAACAGCCTCGTTTCTCTTCTCAGATGTTCATATTGTCAAAGCGAGGCGGTTCTGACTCAGAGATAAGAAACCCCATGTAGAAACAAACCTTTGACGACAAAATCTCTGATGGAGAACATGCTGCCAGCAGGGCTGTACCTGAACCGGGCACACGTAATGAGAACACTTTGCCTTTCACTGTGCTGGGAGGTAGGAGCTGTGTCACGCCTGTAAAGCCTGTGGCTAGGGACTGCCTGCTTCTGGCTTCTCTGCTCCTCAAAGGACAAAGGGAAATATCTAGAGCTTGCAGGGATTACGAGCATAAAATATTTAATCCGCTATCAAATTCACAAAATAAATTATAAAAAAAAAATCAGAGAACACCTAACAGCCATCTGCAACCTCTCTGTGCATTCAGAGTCCATTTACTTTTACTTCAGTACATCTGGAGTTAATTTTTTTGGTTCCAGAAGCTGAATTGGTATAGCAAAGGGATGACCTCAGCATCCTTTCCTGTTAATATTAGAAGTCTTCTATGAATGTATGTTTATTATGTAGAAGTAAAAAACAGATAATAAATATAACTTTTTATTTGATATTATTAGTCACGAATAGCATTATAAAGTCCACAGAGAAGGCTCAGAATGTGTTTTGTGGTTGGTTTTTTTTAATGAGCTCACTTTCTGTCTGACGGGGGAACAACTTATTCCATTTTTCTATGACATTTTCTTGAAATTGCAAATGCATAAGCTACTTGATTGCATCACCAAAAAAATGGGGCTAAATATTTATTGCTGTCTATTTAATGGCATTTTGAGCCTCAAAAGTAAATGGGATCAAGGTACTAACCACCAGCACTGTCAGCTTACAAGACAAAGCCTCTCAGTAATCTGTTGTTTTGCTTAACAGATGTGATATTACAATCAAGGAAAACATAAAAATCTCAATTCCCACTGAATTATGAAAAATGTGGAAGGCAAACGTGAACAAATAATTTATAAATGTCATGGAGGCATGGGTGCTGACTCCTTTTTGAATGACTTGGGTTGGTTACAGAGGGAAATTACCTGTTGCTTGTCTTTCTGTATTTCAGCTGCATCTCCATATGTGACAGGGTAAAATGGTAATATTACGCAATTGCTTCTTCCTCTGGATATTTCAATACTTAGGCAGAAAAACATGTTTGTTTTTAAGTGTGTCTCTCACTTGGAAATGCTTGGCTAGATATTTTGAAAGCTGAAGGCACGGTCTGATATCACCAGGCAGTACTTGCAGTGTTGCTCTCTGGACAGGCAGCCAGAGCCCCTGGCAGAAGGTGTCTTCATCCATTCTGGGAGGTTTTTAATTTTTCTTTTTTTTCCTCGGCATTTCCTGTAAGGTGAGATGAGTTTGAGAGGTTGCCTGGAGGTATTTGATAGCTGTTTCTGGAATGAATGCAGTTATTATTGATTTAGAAAATTTGCTGGGGATTGTATTTAATTCGACTTTGAAAGTTTTCTGCCTTTTTTTTTTTTTCCTTTCAACTTCATTGCCAGGGCAACTAAAGCAGGGCTGAGAACGTGCAAATGTTACTAGCTGTGCTGTGACCTGTTTGCCGCTTCCTCCCTCTGCCAGGTTGCTGACAGTGCTGCTGTTTCTTTGGGGCTGCAGAACGATTGCTGACAGAGCTGGTGGCTCTTACAACCTTCCTTTTGCTTTTCTAGCTAAGCCAGCCGTCTGCTATTTGCCGTTCTTTGTTTCTCTCCCTCCCACCGACCATACAGGGCTTGCTCTGTTTGGTAGGTTTGAAAATCTCTTTTAACGCAGCAGGTTTTGTGCGAGTACAACTGCTGGAAATGGGTTTCAGATGTTTCCCTAACTCAATCCTGGGCCTGCATCTTGTAAGCTGAAGCGTTTCTATAGGAACCATCCGACATCTCTCCCGCTGCTCCCCCAGCAGCTCCCTCTCGAGCATGCCCAGTGCACGCCTTGACTTTGGCTCAACTATCTGCGTGCAGTCGCGGGCTGCACATATGGGACCATGAATGCGGTTCCTGATGAGCTCCAACTCTTTGTCTTTGGGAGGCGGAGGAAGAGGTTGATGCCCCGAGCTGGAGGATCTGCCCTGTGTCCTCTGAGACCCTCGCCCACCGGTGGGCTCGTGGAGAATGCTCGCTTGTTTGGCCAGGGGGAATTTACTGGATATTCTTCAGGAGGGCTTCACGGAGGTAAATGCATGTCCCAAGGCTCACACAGACCTTGCCGGGGCAAGGCAGCATGCTTTTGTGTGGCATCTCTCAGGAGCTGTTATGTGTCCCAGTGCTTTGAGTACTTTGAGGAACAGAGGAGGAGGAAAACGAGCAAGATTTCAAGGCAGGAGAGCTGTTTACTAACAGCAGGGGATACTGGGCAGCTCAGCCGGGGATCTGCAAATCAGCAATAGTTTTTTTTGAAGAGTTTGTGGCTGTTTTACAGATGGTGTTTTTAGCTCAGAGTTTTTATTCTCTTTGCAGCGCTTTACTGTTTTAGCAGTGAATAACAGAAACTGCAGCAAGGTTATGGAGCACAGTTTATTTTACAGAATTGACTCCTCTCCTGAGTATATAAAGTCTGTATGTCTGAAGGCTGTCGGAAAGCCTGTAAATCTGCTTTGTGGACACACATTTCTTGGGAGAGGCCGACAAAGAGCAGGCTGGCTTTTCACAATCTTGTTCTGTGCGTTGAATCTCTAGGGGACTGAAATTCATCTCGGTCAGGAAAAATATAATTTTAAAAGTGATCTTTATTTGCTTGTTCTGCTGTTAGGGAGACTAATAAATCATAAAATAAGGAGTGAGAAGTACCAAGAAATTCCAGAGATGGGAATCCTGTAACTGCATGGGGAGTGCAGATTGCTGTTAGCTTCCCTCTTTAGGGTGTATAAAAAATGAGTTCTGCTGGACTCTTTATGGACTCGGTACAAGATGCAGCCACTGCCTGGCTGTGCATCCTGCAGACCATGCTGGAGCATGATTTCCTGTCTGTAAGCTGAAAAGGATGGAAAATTGCGGGGGCTTGTGTTGAAACCAGTGTCTGCTATTTGCTTTCTGGCAAAAAAAATAGCAGGATAGTCTCTTGGTGTGTTTTTTTTTTTTCCTGAGAGTGTATAGCATATTTTTGTTTGTGTTTAGTGGTTCCTCACCTTTGCAAAGCTCAGCCCCTACCTGCCTGTTCTGCCTCCATGCTCTGTTCTTCACAGAAAATGAACATCCCTCCTGGGCTTAACAGCCCCAGCCATCACAGGGAAAACAGAGTATGAAACTTGAGCCTCACAGCTTCACAGCAGCTACAGGTCTCCTTTAATTGCTCTGGGTCTGTGTGAATACTCCATCCCCTCCTCCACAGAGTATCTTGGTCTCACTTTTAGCTAGCAGACGTATTGCTTTAGTTCAAGCTTACACTTCCCCTGCTCGAGGGCAGCAGATCCTTCGCTGGCATGAGCTAATGGTAATCTGTATATTAATAATATAATTAATAGTGGGAGCAAAGATGAGTGTGATACATTCAGTGCTAGCCCCACCCTGGCTGTCTAGTTTTACCCACAGACTGGTCATCTGTGGAAAAAAAGTCCCTTTCCCACCACAAAACCAGATTGACTCTCATGCCTCTCACCTGGGATCTCTCTGCCTCATCACACCCTTCCTATTATAACAAAGGTAAAATTGAAATGAATTTTGCAAGTGCAGAACCTACGGTACAGAGAGGTTAAGTGACTTGTCAAGGACACGTGTCATATCATAGACACAGGTGGAAATGAGCAAGAAGCCCTGTAATTCTGTGCCAGGTGTGCTTCCTCCCCAATCTCTTTGTACCATAGGTGCTTATTTAGAGAAGTCCCTGAACGGGACAGAGGGTCCTAAGGCGCCTGATCCCAACACAGCGCTCTGTTGTCAGAAGGCTGGAAGTGAGTGGCTACTAAACCTCATGTTTGGGCATAAAAACAGGTTCAAGATAAAAAGTCAGGCTCAATTTAACACAAGCAGTGAATTGGGGTATTGCCTTGCTGATTCAGTGTCTGTTCTTTTGACAGAGCATCTTTTCTGGCCAGGTGGCTCCTTTGGTGACTAGTATCTTGAAATACAAGGACGTACTTTCCAAATCTGTGCCTTAACACACACAAATAAGTTTCTAGCAAGCTCCTAGGTGTATGTGCAGAGCTGTTCAGTCATACTGTGTGCTCGGTCTCTTTACAAAGCTCCTTTTCCCTGTCTCTGTGCAGGGCTGGTGACTGCATTCTGCTAAATACGGAACAATGCTCCTTTTCTTTCCTGAAGCATCAGGGAATGTCTCAGTGCAACTAGTTTTGACAGACCTTAGACTTTGTTTGGGTGTAGTGGAACCATTTGATAATTCAGGGTGAATCATGTGCTCCAAAGTACTGGCAGTTTACAGCAAAAGATCCCTTGTGGCTCAGCTTTTTGCCTGTACGCTGGCATAGAAACACTGCCTGTGTGAGAAAGGGCCTTAAAATACCAGACTGGGGAAAATGCAGAGGCACTAAAACATCTTGGGAAAATGCAGAGGCACTAAAACATCTTGGGAAAATTCCAGAAATTACCCCCAAAGCAGCAACCTGTCTTCGAATGGCAGTGACATTTTGGGGCATGGATGTTGATTCAAAAGAATACATTGTAGGAAGGTTTATTTTACATTCTTTTCTATCTGGAGTATAGATGCCCCTCACAAAAACACCCCTGTGTGGCAGATGGGTGGCACAAGGGAGGGCACTGACAGCAAGGATGTGTGTTGGCAAAAGATCAACAGATGGAAAAGGTTTATGATGTTAAAAGGGGAAATGGAATCACCAGGCTTTTGCTCTGCACAAATTAAATAACTCCTGGGTTCTACAGAGATAAAAAGCTGCCTGACATGCATTTCTTGCCATTTGCCCACCTAGGCCCAGTTTCTTGGGAGGAGACTCAAGATTAATTATTATTAGGCTGCAACAAGCGACTGAGCATAACTGGCTTCATGAGCTGGTTAAAGAGACTTTACATTTGCATCCACTGAGCTAGTCCAAATGGATTCTAAAATGCAGCACTAAATTAATAAAATAGCAGTGTATATAGGCACAGGTAAGAATTACTTCATCCTGTATGGAAAGTTTTATGTCTCTGGAATGGAGCATAATTGGGTGGTTTTCACTGAATACATTCAACAGCCTGAGTCACATTTAAGCAGCAATTTTGGAAAAAAAAAAGTCTGCTGGCTTTGAGAGCAGAGAGAAACACTTTATTTGCTTGTGAGCTTTTTTCTGCTTCTACAAAGCTGTTTTTAAACAAAAACAAAAATCAAACTGGAGGAACACTGGATGGAAAATTACAGTTCCCATGTAATTATGTCAGAAAGCTTAGAAATCATACAAGGCGTTCAACATTACGTCCTGATGCAATTAGGCTAGCCTTTGAGCTTTCCTGTTCCAGACATTCGGTTCAGTGCTCTGAACAGACAGGACACTAAACGCCTTTCATACTGGGAACAGCCTCCTAGCACGAGGGCTGTTATTATTATTGACCTTGTTAGCCTGGTGCTTGGTTAGTGTCCATAGGGTATAAAGGAAAAGCAGAGAAAAGAGTGTGAGAAACATTATTTTTCCAGGCTGATTCCCTAAATCCAACAAGAAGGAGAGATTCAAATTCATCAAATGATTGCAGAAAAGTCACCTCTCTCTATGAGCAGAGTCATGGGAGTCTACTGCAACATGACATATCAAGGGATTGTGATCTACCTATATTCACTGACAGACTGGGCTGATTGATTGCTGAGAAGGCAGAAACAGGAGCCCTGAGCAGCAGGTGGTGAATTGCACTGGTTAAATGAGACTAGCAAGGACACCTACACCTGGCAGGAGATTTGCAATAAACCTGCTCCTTTTCTTCCACCTGTAGAAAATACTAGATAACAACACTTAATTGTAATTATCAGTAAGGGATTACAGCAGCTGAGAAAAATGTGCTGACCCTGGAAGGGCATTTTCTTCCTGGGTACCATTGGCTGTCAGTTGAAAGCACAAAGATATATACTCATGACCTCGAGAGGTGTTTTCTTATAGCCAGTAGGTCTGAGGCACTTCAGCATATGTGCTGAACAAGTGATTTAAAGTAAAATCTTGTTTTGAGAGGTGCTGTTGTGCTTGCTGAAGTGCTAACCTGCCATTTGCCAGCAGAAGTGCCTGCGAGTTGGGCAGTTCTTACAACTGCGGGTGGCCTGTAGTCCCTTGCTTTAAAAATCTTCTTCTCCTCTGCAAAGTCTTTTAAGGCTTCCAGAGTGCCTTGGATATATCACCCTGTAATGATCTCTTTGCCTAGGGGCTGAAGCAGTCTGGGCTCTAACTTCCTTTGGGTAAGGGAGCTCCTCTTACCCTTGCAAGGTGCAGGTAAACCTGGCCTTTTTTTGGAATGCAAAGCTGCGTTAACATAAATAGGATTAAGCTTAACTCCACCATAATCCTAATAACATGTGCTCTGCATAGTAAATCTTAGACTAGGTTCATATATTTTTCTTCTGAAAAATCCTGATTTTGAAAGAAATATTGGAACAGGAGTAGCGCAGTGTGAGCCCCATCAAGTCGAAGATTTGCATGAACAGGAGCTCAAACCAAAATTCAGGGAGAAGCAGAAAAAAAAAAGAGTGGTGTGATCAGTTAAAATACAACTGCAAGAGGTAGGGGTGCCTTCTGCAGCTGGCAAGAGTTACCACTGCTGTCCTGAAATCAGCACCACATCATCAGCTCGTGCAAGAGAGAAACACAAGGATTGTTGATTCTCCACGGTGCTCAGTTGCATTCAGTAGAAAATACTCTGAAATTGGGCAGGTGAAGCTGATGTGCATCGTTGCCGTTACAGCTAAAGAAGAGCATGCAGATGCCATCGATGTGATGGGCCAAGTCTGCTGCTGCAAGTATGCGTCAGATCTGCCACTTCTGCCTCCTTTATTTCAAAAGCCATCAGGCAGCCCCTCAAGCTCCTCTCCTCTGTTCTGCACTCCAGCTCTCTGCTGAGTGAGTGGAACTGACTGAATACCGGTCCAGTCACCTTTCTGAACCAGCAGACCAAACCATGGTGTGATTAAAGTTGGATTTCCTATGTCAGGATAATGAAGAGTAAAGCTGTGATCAGATTGTGACTTGGACGGGCTGTAAAAGCATCAACTCTGACTGACATTGCTGAGATAATATGGAATGGAGACTTAAAACCTGCCGCATTGGCAGAATAGTGGGAAGCTTAGGGAAAAGGGGAGGTAATCCCATAAATGGATCAGTTTGTTTACCTTCCATGTACCACACCAGCGCTGCCCAAAGGGATTTTAGCATTACCAGCACTCCTACTAACTGTGGAAGTGCTACTGAGAGGGGAATGGAAAGGGAAAGGTCATATGAATCTGCTCTTTGCCTTTCAGTCGCTTATGCCAGATGGGACTTGACACTGATGAGAAGCCTGCGTTTCGGTTTCCCTGGTCTTCCTCTTGTGCCAACGTGCACAGCTATATGAAGCAGCATCAGTATGACCTGCTGGAAAGGCAGTACTCCTTGCTCTCAAGTCTTGCAGGTGTTGTGCTGTGGCAAGCCAGCTTCCCCATGTACAGAAATAGAGTCATTAGAAATGCTGATTTAGCTCCAAGGACGTGGAGGAAGGGGGCTGAACAACAGGGTGTCTCCTCCCTGTTGCATGAGCTATTACAAATGAGGCATGCTGGGATTTTTAAGGAGGGAGGCTGTTGTCTTTTCCAGGAAATCTATCCCCGTTGTTTCTTTTGGTAGATGGCATAGCTTAATGAGAAATAACATAGGGGTTCTTGCTTCTGCATTGTGGGATTTCTACTTTCTTGATATGTGGATGGGACACTGAACGCTGTGGGTGAAACGGTTCTGGCACCAAAAATGAGGGGATGACAGCTTTGCACCAACCTAGATGAAATATAATGTAAAACTCCCTTCTCGGCTGTGCTTAGATCATGAGCCCTGTCCTGCTGCCTGCCTGCTCTTCCCCTCCTGGCATGGAGTGAGCTGCACCGCAGTGTGCAGTGAGGTCAGTTAGTGCTCAGCAGGCTTCGGGATGTGACCAATGGTGTTTGTTTTCAAGGGCAAAAGACAATGAGATCCATGAAGATTGGAGAGAAACGTGAGAGTGATGCAATTCCCCCTGAAATGGCAATGATGTGCAAATGTTTTGTTTTCTATTTTCAGCAACAGCTACAGGCGTATGTGGCCTGGGTGAATTCCCAGCTGAGGAAGAAGCCAACAATAAAGCCAGTCCAAGACCTGAGACAAGATCTCCGAGATGGAGTCATTCTTGCTTTGCTCATTGAGATTGTAGGTCAGTAATGCCATATGGCACTATTTTTCATCTTGCGGTTTTAGATCTTGTGTAGCGGAGGCTGGCCTTGGCTCTGACATCTGTCAGCCATACTGGCAGATGTTAATGATGGTGTCAGAGCTTGCAGGGGGGGAATGAGTGACCTTAAAAGAAAACAATCAGAAAACAAATCATAAATGCAATTCTGTTGAAGTTCAGTTCTTCTCTAATAAAGTTTTTTTTTTGCTCCTTTAGCTGGTGAGAAGCTGAATGGCATTCAGGTCAACCCCACCAGCCAGCAGGAGATGAGGGAAAATGTGGAGAAAGTCTTACAGTTTGTGGCATCAAAAAAGATCCGCATGCATCAGACATCAGCAAAAGGTATTGCCCCTGGCGCTCACCACAGGTGATTCTATCTGTTGAAGACGTGTTTCTGTCTTTGTTTCAAATCAAACAGATATTGTGTTGGTTTGTGGAGGAGTTTTGGTTTTTTCCTCCTATGGTTTAGGAAAAGGTTTGGGGTTAAATGAAACTACATTCTTGCCTGCTTTTGGTAGCATCCTGGTGTACCGAAACAAAGGTGCCTCTTCTTTGGCTACTGACCAGTCAGAAGATCAAGTAATGGTGTAACGAGGAATGCAGACTCAGAATCTTTCACTAAAAGGACATATAAACCTGCTGCTGTGAAATCAGGCATGGGACAAATCTTTCTGGTCCACTGGAAGCCTGTGATACTGTTTCACATGGGCTGTAAATAGGGAGGAGACCCAATACGCAAAATCACGTCTGTGGCATGGTGTACTCAGATATCACAAGGATTGCTGGTGTGTGCCCACAGATTGATGGGGCAGAAGAAAGTCCCTGACCCTTACTGTTTCCTGACTGTACTGGGAGAGGGAATGTGATCACTGTGCTTGGTGTTAACATTGGCAGGGTGCTACAAACAGTCTATGACACAGGATGCTGTTGCTAAAGAAATACGTTGCTGTTCTCTGGTCTTGAGTATTAAGAAAAAGCAAATTCTATGTGCTAATTGAAGTGACTGCTAGTACAGCGGTAGTCTTTCTTTGCATTTTGCAGATATTGTTGATGGGAACTTGAAATCTATCATGAGGCTGATCCTGGCCTTAGCTGCCCATTTCAAACCAGGCTCTGGGAGAGCGGTGAATCATAGCCCTGCTGGCACAGTGGGGAAGAGCGTGTCGGCATCGGCTGCCAGTTACAAGCCTCGTTCAGCTGCTGCCGTGGCTCAAGGCGCGGTGGCTGCTCTGGCAGATGTTCGTCAAGATGTCTTGCAATCCGGACGGGATGTTTTCCGGCACAGACAGAGGTAATGAATTTTCTTTCCCTGATTATGTGAAGTCACGTCATGTTAGCGGATGGACACAACTTGTTTTAAAATAGATATTTCTTTATCCTGATAATTCCTGGTGTAAGGTAGCTCTCCTGTGGTGCAAACAGAGACAAACTGCTGCTGTCTCACTGAAACCCAGGTAGTGGCCTCACAAAGGGGAATCCTGACCTAGCCTGGCTGCCTGATGGTGAATACTGCAGGTATCCCAGGTTCTTTTCAGGTTTTACAGCAAAATAACCACTGGATCTCTGTTACCTCATTAGAAAAGAACAATTCTTTACGGCCAAGCCAAAGGGAACTCTGCTGCCTCATTTTCCCTATTTCATGCTGAACCCAGTGCCCTTTCTTGGTGCTGTCTATTTGGAGACATTCTCATTTTAAGTGAAACAAAATTAAGGTCTTTAACTACAGGTATCAATTACAGATCCGGGAGCAGTTACTTCCAGAATTAAGGCATTGAGCCTGTTGCACAAGTCTGTTCTGACTTCTACATTTGTTTGCCCCGATGTTAAGCTTACTGCTACCTAGGCAGATGCAGTTGTGTGCTATTAATCGGCTGATGCAGCAGAGCATGTAAGCAGAGGAGTGCTGTGATAGTGCAGGGAGATGATCCGTGTACAGCGGGAATGTGTAATTGGGAAAAGCACATTTAACACTTGCAAAAGGTGCTATGTGGCTTATAATAATAATAGTAATGACATTTAAATGGAAGCCAGATGGTGGTCTATTGAGGGTTTAATTTACACAGCTGAAGGTCATTTGTTCATCTGATATTGGCTCAGGGGAGCACCCATGAAGCAGTTTGGAAATGAGGTTGAAATGGTATGTTCTCAAAAATTAAAGGTTTCTTTTGCAATGGCCTTGAACCAGGAGTTCTCCAGAAAAGCCAGTCCTTGCACTGTTTGTAAATGTGTTATTTTCCTTGCCCCCAGAGCTTTTGTAGCTTTCTGTTCACAGAATTAGGGCCAAGTTTAAAAGGGGAGGACCTGTTTGCCTGTGTTTCCCTTACACCAAGAAGATGGGACAGAGCTCCCTTTTAAGAGAATTTTCTTAATTGGCAGCTTTCTAGCTGTTGCCTCCTTCTTGCCTTCCTTTCATTAGCTTTTCCACCCTCTTTCTTGATGACCAGAAGAATTTCTGCTTCTGTCAGGTGAGGCTTCCCTCATTCTGTGATTATTATCTCCAGAAATAGCACCATGGATGAGGAGATTGAAAACCCCTACTGGAGTGTCCGGGCACTGGTGCAGCAGTACGAAGGGCAGCAGAACATGCCACTGGAGTCCCACTCTTCCAGGTAGGAAACTTTATTGTCAGGATGTGTCCCCTTGTCTGACATTCTCTAAAGTGCCCTTTCTTATCACTGCGCTCTGGTTAGCTCTTATAGATATATCAGTCAGCATAGAGTCTCCTGCCTGATCTGGAGGATGAAGCCTCAGAAACCAGGATGATACCCAATTTACTTGAGCAGTGGAGGGGAGAGGGAAGACGCATGGCTGTATTGTTTGTTTTCATGGATATAGGAGAGACAGTGTAGTTGAAGGGGCTTTTGAAGAGAAACTGTACTACAATGGCAGAGCTGATCCAGTGTCGATAGCTCCTAGTGAAGGACAAGAAACTAGCTTAAAGACAAAAGCCTGTGCAACTGAACATGCTGCATCTCCCTCCAGATATGATGCTTTGCTCCATTTAATCTCTTCTGGAACAGACTAAGGGCAGAGTTGCATGAATGTAGCTGCAGCTCTCTTTGATTTACAGTTTCTTATTCCCAGTGTAAGTTATTCCCAGTTGTCTTGTCCTGCCTGGGCTGCTCCCTGAGAGTGCCTCAACTAGCCTCTCTTCCTGCCCTGGTTTGTACAGGAGTGGGGAGGTTCGTTCTCCTAGGACACATTGCCCCTGACAGTTTCTCAGCAGGCGCGATGGCTCCACAGGATTACTCAAGCCACTCTTGATGCTCCAAAGAGGCCTCCGTGTACCTGAGAATTAAGGTCACTTGGCCCAACAGAGGAGAAAAAAACACAATAGCTTGTACTTAACCCCAAAATTTTCTGTGTATCATTGTGAGGTCATGTTTGTGTTTATAAATACAGATATAAACATTTGGAAGAGTGTGGGAACACCATGTGAGCCAGTACTAGATCACTGTCTCCACATGATGTCAGTAGAGTGTACTTTCGGAGCTGTCATTCCAGGGGAGATGTAAAAATTCTGGTCTTGGCAACAGAATTTCATGGCTAATGTCACAGGACTTTGGTGCTGATTCTTGCACCGTGATCCCAGTAGGACAGCGCGTGAAACACGCTGCTCCCTCCACTCATTCTTCAGTTTAAGGTAGCTGTAGTATTTTATGTGTACTCTTCTACTCTGTAATGGATTGTCGGACAACTGCTGTTTGCTCATATGTAATTTGTGTGTATATATATAGATATATATAGATGGTGAGTTGAAGAGTTCACTGCACATCCTAAATCACTTTATGTTGTCTTTTGTGTTTTCCCATAATGTCACGAGTTCTCCTACCACATGGTAATGGTGATATCATTGCTGATAGGCAATAATATGATGAGTATCTTTACATAAGTGATCAGTGATCTACCCAAAGAAATGGGGAGCAATTTGACCACCTGCTCCTGGGGATGTTTTTCTGCTGACACCAGGCTTCATGATGGAAACAGGATGATTGTTTTTTGTTCCAGAGAGAAAATGTACTAACTTAGTTATGAGAACTGGCTGGGAGAAACAAGCCACTTTTTTTATGAGTGAGAGATGTGGTTATTAACTGCAGCCACCCTCCTTCATCTAATTGTGCTGCTGTTGTATCTGTCCCAGCGCAGCATCCCCTGCCTAGCATCAGCTCATTTTTGCATTAACTCTTCAATAAGAGAGCTCACAGCCTGAATAACAGAATTCCCAGAGACAAAAGCTCTAATAAGCAAAGGCAATTGAAATGATTCATAGAAAATTTGCCCAAATCAGATGGATTCCCAGGCCACCGAGCCCCTCACCCATCCATCTCCCTTTCCCCTCCCCTTCTACCAGCCTTCCCTCCCCCACTCGGAGCCAGGCATCTCGGAGAAAAGGCTCTGCCTTGCACAGCCTGTGTGACAGCAGGAGGGAGGGAGAGGGAGCTGGAGATAGAAGAGGGAGCTGTGCACAGGGCTGGGAAGTGCTGCATGCCGCCTTCCGAGGCTGCATCCAAGGCTGGAAGAGCGGGGAACCCACTGCTTGCAGGAGCACCTTCTCTTGGCTGTTTGTTGGCATCTGCAGCAGGTGCCTGGAGTCTAAAGAGGGCAGAATGGGACGAGAAACAGCACTGGCAATCCAGATTGCAGTCCTTGTGATGACAACAACTGGGTGTGTGGCTGACCAAAATGCAGCAGCAAGAGAAAAATAACCCGAGCGGAAAACCAGCAAAAGCAAAACCCAGGCTGTGGAATTCCCTGACTCTGGAATTAAATATGTATGGGGGCTGCTGATCTGCTGTTCGACTCTCTTGCAAAGACCCCGAGGGGTTTTTTTGTTTGTTTGTTTCTGCTGTGAATCCTTCAGTTTATACGAAGCGGTCTGGCTTGCAAATATTTCTTCGGTAGTTTGACAGGAGCTGGTGTCTTCTGCACTGAATTCTGAGCCCGTGAAAGGACAAGGCATGCCTGTAGCCAGGATCCCGAGGCTCCCCGGGAAACGGATCCTATGAGGCGAAAGGTTAAAGTGGGACCATGGGAGGGAAGCAGGTCAAATGGTGAGCGATTGTTGCCGTGTTCATTTGAAACAGCAGGGATGGGGTGTTTATTAAAATTATGAGAATTCAGGCTTATCATAGGGGCTGTTGCCTAATGGCTTGACTCTGCAGGTGCTGGCAACTTGGGGACTCAGTGGAGCAAGGATATGGCTTAAGTGCTGGGAAATTAAAGCTGTTTATTTTGGCGTGTTTTAATCACAAATTGTTATGTGCTTTAAAAGAAAAAATTACATCAGTGGATATTTCATACTCTAACAGGTTTGGTGACTGATACAAACGCCATAGAAATATTTCCAGCATTAACTTGATGGCATAATGTATGAAGCAACCCAGCCGTTGCTACTGCTTCATCTGAGTACATCTCAGTGGCTCTTTCGCGGGTTGGTATGGTTTGAGAGGTGGTGACTGATGCTGTGTGAACCCACTGGCCTTTTAAAATAGGGCAACTGCCTGGAAAGGGGACTGCGGACATAGGAATGTTTGTGCCATTTTCTGTAAAACTGCCTATGTTGTAGAGACCTGTAGTGACCACTTAACCCTATCCCTGCCGGAGCTGCAGTCTTTTGTATTTGCTTTGGGCTGAGGATCCAGTGCTGAGAGGAGCAGACTTTGGAAGAGGGCAATGTTATTTTCAGGCTCTGTATCCCCTTGTTTTTCTGTCCTGCTTGTTCTTCTTTCCAGTTGCCTGCTCTTGCCCATCCCTCAGTTTCACCACCTTCTCATATGACAGTTGCCAATTCTGCTTTTCTAGGGCAGCTCTCATTCTTTCGTCTTTTCCATGGATGAGAACCAGCAATGCATTTCTCAGTGGCCTTATCAGGATGATGGCACATTCAAAGTATCAGCTGAGAATATGTGAGGGGGAATATTGAGATCTCTTCCTAAAAGGAAGTAAAATACTTCAGAGTTACTGGACATGTTAGATCAGCTGGGCTTCTTGTTCGTACCTGTGCTGTTGGACAGTTTCATCCTTTCCTCTGACCTTTATTATATAATACAAACTCAATAGTACTCTGGGCTCCCAAACAATTATTTTAATTTTATGCTGTACACCCACTCAGTGACAGGCAGGAGCAGGAGGCTGGCTGTGCATCTTATATACAAATTGTGCCTGATCAGGGAGTGCTGTAAGGGAGTTAGCCTTCCTGCAGGTAAATCCTTGAGCAAAGCCTGGTGGCCTGGACCCCTTTAATCATGCACACCTTGTTTGAGCAGGAAAGAACAGGTACTTTAGCTGTTGGAGATCCCCATTAGAAGCTGGTTATTTACTTAGTAAGTTGCATTCGTCTTTTCCCTTAACGTGGTGACAGTCCATTTAGTCTGGACCATTCCAACTAGACTGCTCGAAGGTCTGTAATACAGATGAGAAGTAGGCCAGCACTGGCTGTGGGAGTGGACCAGATGGGAGTGGCTAGCAAGTCATTTCCATCTCTATTGCAAGGCTTTTCTGGTGCTGTGGGAGCTGTGGAATACACAGCAGCAGTGCTGGGAAGATGCAGAAGGCGACCTGTTGAAGCCTCTTATTTTTCTAAACCTATTCTATTATTTCCACACTGTTTTCTTTTTTGTTCTCTGGCATTTGTTTCTGTGTTGGAGAGAATGAAAAATTAACTCCTTCTCACGCTTGCAAGGATTAGTTCCTGTGACTTTAGAGGTACAGTGAATGGGTCAGTGAGCTTCAGGCACCTTTTGATGTTGTCTGGGTGATGCGTTTAGGAAGAATTTCTGAAAAAAAGGTTGTGTGAACCTCACAGTCAGCTGAGATGGCTCCAATGAAAATATGTGGGTACTTTGAAGAAGTTTTAACCTAAGAACATGAAGGAGTGATACCTGACTTTGAAAAAATTTTGCTCTTGGAATTTCAAGTTAGTGAAGTGGTGCTTTTGAAAGCTGAAGCAAGAGATGAAGTAAGCCAGGGTGTCTTTTTGTTCAGCTTGCAGTAAATAGTTTCTGAGCAGACCTTCAGTACAGTGTGGTCTTAACCCTGTCTGAGTGTATGTGGATTTTGTGGTGGCAGCCTCAAACTTGCATTCTGCTAAGGACAACGAAGAGACACTCTGTGCTGCTACGACATTGATATGGAGTGATGGAAAAGTTCCGTGCCTGGTTTGGTTTGTTAATGGCTTCTCTAGTATGCAGATAATTCTTCATTTCAACAAGCCTGTTTGCATATTCGTATTTCTCTTAGATGGGAATGATGTTGATCAGCACTAGAAGTAACTGTTTCTCCTTTCCTCTGCAGTCTTGCATCACCCAGTCCTATCCATAGCGCGAAGAGTGAATCCACTGTAGCCCCATCAGAGGAGAAGGAACGACTTGTGATCATCCACACTGAGGAAACAGAAACTAAAACAGGTACTTTGCAGTTAATGCTTTATAGTGCACAGTTTTGTTGGGATTTGTCTGTATCATAAACTTGCTGAAAAATTCCCCAGTGACTGAAATGGATACTGAGGATGTAATGCTGAGTATCTGTTCATGTAAAACTAAATCCCAAACCTTTTAACACTACAATAATGCCATAGGATGGCAATGTCTATGAGGCTTGCAAAATAATGCTTGGGAAATAAAAAGCTCTGGAGGATTAAGGGTCACATATAATTTTCACTGTAGGTTGAATGCTTTCATCACAGCCTCATTAGGCCATGTTGAAAAAACGATTTAAAATTTCCTTAAAAAAAGAGTCCATGTGAGCTTGTCAAGCCTGTGATGCATATCTTGACTTTGTATAGGGGTCTGTTTACAGCACATTTGTACATAGGTTGAGTGTCTCTTGGCAAGGAATTGAATAGTTGTAGGATTGTTGGTGTTTGCATTGAGAAGTCGTTGTTGTATTGCCTCAAATGCCCTGTGATCTGGTCAGTTTACATTAAAATTTTCATGCAGATCGAAGCAAGGGTTTTTCAAAGAAGTTCCTGAAGTGATTTTTGTTTCCCTTCCTTCTCAGGAACGCAGCCTAAACTCTTTCTGGTAGCATCCGTCCCAATGACAAATGACAGAGAAGCTCTCGTAGGAAAAGCTTTGTTGTCTCAGCCAGTGTAGTCCTGCTTCAGTGCTCCTCTGAAAGTATTCGACAAACTCAGTGGCTGATGTAGCTGGCAGACTGTGGCTCTTCCTTAAATTCTTAACATTACTGTATGCTGCCCATACAGTAGGATATTGCTGCTGCGTGTCTATACATGCACAGCAGCTTGCATTGGCCAATTTCACTTTCGGTCAACTAGCTAACAAGCACTGCTATGATTATTCCTCATCCCTCCTTAGGGAAGAAAAAAAAAAAACTATACATTGCTGGGCCAGGCAGCGGATGATAGTTAGCCAGTGATCCAGCTTGTGCTTGGGGATCAGAAAAGGAATGCAAGGCTATTAAACTTGCTATTAAGAGAAGTATTTTTCAGAATTAGGTGTGTTGTCCACCTTGAGAAAGCCATGTTATTTGACAAGTAGAAGTACTGTTTAATGTTGCTTTCAGTGGGTCCTTGGTGCACCCTGTAACCCTAAGACCCTCTGGCTCCCCATGACGACATTCAACTGCTTTCTCTTCCAGTAGAGACAGAATCTCATTTCCAGCCTGAGTGGCAAGCAGGAAACCCTGGGTCATATTTGGAAAATTCATGGGAGGAGCAGCTCTTGGAACAACAGGACCATTTGGAAAAGGAAATGGAGGAAGCGAAGAAGATGATTTCAGGTTTGCAGGTAATAGATTTTCTTCTCAGCCAGTGTTCCCTTCCATGTGCATTTCTTTTCCCACCAGCTGTAGCTGGAAGACAGGTTATCTTGCAGCTTAGACACTGTCCTGGAACTCAAGAGAGTTGAACAAGAGTCCCGGTCCACGGAGGTCTCCTGGGGTGATTGTGCAAGAAGTCAGTCTCTTGGGTTGCCTCAGTTAAATAGGGACAGCAGCTCTTCCCTGTGTCTCACCCTGTGGGATGAGTCCCTTCAGGGAATAGGTCCTCAGGAATGAGGAAGTGTTTCTGATAGTGTGTATTGGGGTATGTTGGCTTCAGCCGGTAGGGACCTTATCCAGCAACAGAATGTACTCTGACATCTCCCTTGCAATGTTTAGGCTCTCTTGGCTCCTACAACTGTGATTTGATAAAGGTCACCTTTTCCAGAATGGAGAATGCCAAAACTGTCCTTTCCGATGTCCTAGATGCAATTTAGAAGGCAGCTGGATCCAGAAACAGTCTTGTTTGGGGCAGGGTATGCCTGTCCCCTATCATGTATGCTCAACGAAGAGAGCCTGGGGAAGGAGGAAAGATGGTTGCAGCTTTACCAGGGATTCAGAGAAAGGATTTTAACATGAGTCTGTACACTTCAGACACAACCTTTTTTTTTTCTTAGCTCAGGCTTATCCAAAACTTGATGTTGACATGATTTGAGGCTTACTCAGTAGGGAAGGAGATAAAAGGGCGTGGAGAGAGTGAGGAAGCGTATATTGCGATGAAGACTGAAGGTCAGTGATATTCATTAATTAATTTAGGTGGACTGTGAGAGGGCAGAGGGCATACTGAATGCAGGTAAGAACTGAGCCACAATGCACATGTTTAGAATGTGATTATGTCTGTGTTGTCTTTTGGTTGGAGTCCAGATCCTAGCTGGGTTCATTGGCTTGGTGCCCTGTCCTGTGATGCTGTGCTAACTCCAGTATGTCACTGTGCAAAGCACATATGTTACTGTGCAAAAAGGCAAAGATGCAGCAGTGTTTTCCCACGTGCTGAGGCTGGGACTTCACCAGGGCACTTAGCAGCCTGCAGGTTTTGTTAGCAGCCTGAGAGAACAGAGCAGTCTTTCTGTGATTTGTGATCAGAAGTAATACAGAGAGCCAAGGAATGTCAGGAAATCAATCAAGATTCACAAAGCTGATCGGAGGTCACACAGGCTTGCATCAGTCTTTCAGTGAGCTAGGCTGAACTATAATATTTGTCACCTTCTCTATGCAGCTATTTATTTGCGGGACCTTTTCCTTGCTGCCCTGTTCCAGTTTCCCCCTGACCAAATGACCCTCAGCCCAATGTGTTTGACTCTGCATGGGGAATAGGGCCCCTGATACATATGGTAAAGACCCTGAACTCTTTCAGGAATATTCCTTTCTGTTTGTGCTGGGAACCATACTGGCTTTGAATTGTAAATATTTATGTGCCAGTAAACAAAGCAGAGATTGTGTGAGAAGCACAGGCAACCCAGGCAGAGGGTGGGGTGTGGGCAGGCAGACACTGTCCCTGTGGACAATTGGCAGGAAACAAAAGACTAAAAAAAACAATTTTAAGAAATTGCTTGTTTCACCAGTAAAATCCAGTTGCATTATGTGCTCACTAGGAGCAGGGAGAGGCTGCACTGGAGGGGCTGGCATGTCCTTTCTTCCAACTCTGGCCTCATGTTTCAGGAGCGAGGGTGAGCAGGCAGCATTGCTGCTCTCTCAACCCCTGGGAGTAAGAAGAGGCAGCTGATGTTGCTAGCCAAGAAATTGGATTTGATTAATTGATTTTCCCCCTCTTGCTCAATACTTAAGAGCCTCCAGTTCATGAGAGTTTGACTGAAATAGCAGGCACCTGATGTACATATACCCCACAGGGCACTAAAACCATGGCAGCTTTGTATGTTTCTGTGTGATTCCTGCTTGAGTGTCCTGCTGGGAAGACTTTGGGATACCCTCAGTCTTCCAAAGAGCTTTTGCATTGACTGAATACAGATTACTGTTTGCTATTCAGCAGCTATTGCAGCTCTTTGGAAGATTCTGTCAGCGGGCAGAACCTGACCTGTCAACCTTGAAGTCTTTTGGGGCTGAACTGGAGTATTACTGCAAGTGGGATATTTTGATTTTGGCCATGGAGTTCAAACCAAAATAAACTAGAAAGCTAACTGAAAGAAAGAGGCATGTCTTTTTCCAGTGTGTCCAGTTGTACGCAACATCCTTGCACATACTAAGTGCCCTCAGTCCTGGAAGTTAGAGACAGAAAGGTCAGTGTAAAACCATCAGCTAGAGAAAACCAGTATCTGTACCCTGCTGGAGATCTGGCTTGGTCTTGCTTGTCACACTTCCTACAGTGCAGGCTTTTCCCTCCTTCAAGCTGGATTCAGTCTACTGTGGGAATTCTGGCATCTTCCTGCAGATATTTGGGCTAGCTTGGAGCTGCTGGAGGAGTTAATACTGTGCTTCAAGTAGCCTTCCTCAAGCACAAGGCATAGCTTAAGATTTTCACTATGTGGGTGAGGGCTCTTCCCTCACTTGGGCAACGGTTCTGAATGTGTCTCAGTCTTGTCTAGTGTAGAACAGAACTAGGCATACCTGAACATCCTGTTTGTAAACTCTTTGGTACATGTGTGATTAGGAGAATGACTTCTTTCCACAGGGGACACTTCAGTCTCATTCCAGAAGAGAAGCCTTACCATGTAAACCCAGTTCAGTCTCTGCTTTAGTCTTCAAATTTGTTGCTGTAGTGAAGGCTGCCCTTGGACTGAAGCCGGAGACAGACTTCGCTCCCTGAAAATCTGAGTTGTTGTCCTTGTTTGGTGTCTTTCTGTGGGGAAGAGTGTTGGCTGAGAGATTTCTTTGGGAGAGCTTTTTAAGGGAATAAATCTTGTTCATTCCAGAAAAAATTCTAAATTTTGAGGGGAATAAGTCATCAGAAATGGAAAATCAAACTGTTTAGAGACTGTTGATATGCATGACTGTTAGCCAGAGCTGCAGCTAGTCTGTTTTCCTTTGAAACCCCTGAAGAGATTTATTTTTTTCCCCTTTCTTCTCAGGCTTTGTTGCTCAATGGGTCTTTACCTGAGGATGAGCAGGAAGGTTCCTTTGAACTTTGTGAACGTGGAGCTTGCCCTGAAGAGCAGCTGGTGAGCACATTGCCGTACCTATGCTTCCCTGATCAAGCTGCCCTTTGCGCTGTTCTGCCACAGGCAGATATCTCACACAATAATAACCATGGTATTTCACATTCAGATCATAATTCGAAGTCGTCTGGACCAGAGTGTGGAAGAAAATCAAGACCTAAAGGTTAGGGGGGACAGATGAAGGGGAAAGAGGTTTTGGGTCAAGAGATCTTTGCAGAGTCTGTCCTATTTGGTTTTTTTGTGGGGATGAGGACATTGGGGTTGGACAACAGATGACATGGGGGATATATTGTGTTAGGGCTCCAACTCTGTTCCCACATTCTGCTGTGTGGGATCTCCCTCTGTCCAGGAGAGTGGACGCCTTTTTCCCTGAAATCATAATTCATTGACCTGGAGAGCACTCAAATAGTTGGCTGAGAAGTGAATTTGAAGGGGTGACAAGATGCCATTTAATCAAATTGTGTTGCTTTTGCAGAAGGAGCTACTGAAATACAAACAAGAAGCTCGAAACCTACAGGGAATAAAGGTGAGGAAAGGAGCACTTGAACAAATATAAACAGTAAAGCTTTAGAGTCTGCTGCAGCCCATGAGTGAGGCCAGCAGCAACCATACACCTCTGAGGAATCTCAGATTGTGGAGGGAGTTGTATTAGGGGACCTAGGCCTCCTGGGTTGTTTCTGTCTGTAGGATTGTGGTCAAATTTCCCCTCTTTTCTCTTCTCCCCTAAGCAAAATACGAGGTGTAGGATGCCTGCTTGGTTCTCATGGCTCTTTATTTTCCCCTCTGCCTTGGGGTGCACACAGTAGGATTGGCCCAGTGCTCTCATGCTTGACAGCAGAGGAAAAAGAGTACAGCAGTGTCCTTGTCCTCTTCAGATGCAGCGTTTTCCACAGCTTGGGTTCCTGTTTTCTCTGTTTCTTCCTCTGGAGTTGTGAACACTAATGATCTATTCCTGAGCAGAGTATTTTCAGAACTGCCTGTCGGCTCCTGTAGCAGTAGCTGTCCAAGGTAGACACCTTGGCCTCAGGGTAACACTGAGAGAAAGGTTCATTGTCAGTCCTGACTCTGGCCTCTTTAGAGAGGTTTCATTGAACAGCTAGGTCACACTGAGAGCTTAAGTCCTTGGCTTGTGTCCTTGGCTGACACTGGCCTCTTTCTGCCCTCTGGATGCTGGAGACACTAGTTGTAGGCCACTCAAAAGACCCTTCAAAGACACTGCTCTTCTCTTCCCTAAGGGCAAATAGGCCACTTCTGGAGCAGAGACTTCAGGTAGAAGCACAGGAATCCCTCTGTCCCAGAGGGCTAGAATGTTGGCAGGGAAATCGCTTTTGGGTAAGAGTGGCAGAAGGGCTGAGAGCCTGCTGGGCAGATGTCTGTGTACCTGCTGTTCTCTTGGGCCCTCAGCGACACTTCAGCTCTGAGTGGCCCCGCAGTGTTATGGCCACTGGTCTAGGTCACTCACTTCCCAGGGAAGGGTCTCTGCCTCTGTCTTGCACCTTTCTACAGATAACATCTCTTCCTAGGATGCTTTACAACAAAGGCTGATTCAACAGGATGCTTCAGTTCTTCAGCTAAAGCAGGAACTGCTGAGAGCAAATATGGACAAAGAGGAATTGCACAACCAGAATGTAAGTCGCTGTGCTGCTGAAGGTTAGATAATTTTAGAAGGATGTTGGTGGCCCTAAGGGCTGCAGCAGTCACAGGGTGGAGTTGGTGGTTGGAGTATAGTTCTTGGGGTCATGGGATAGTGAACAACCAGTCAAAGGTCTCTGCATAGTAAAAGCTGCACACAGTGTACTAGCCAGCTGTGGGACTTCCTGGAGTTTCCTGTTCTTCACTCCTACTTCTGTCCTCCAAGACCTTCAGCTGAAACAGGGAGGGGCTTCTCATGATGTTTTCAGTCCAGTTGCATTCTTCCTTCCTCATTGTGCTCCCTGGGCTAGCAAGTGGCATTTTGACAGGTGGAGCTGCCACGTAGATAGTCTCTCTGGAGAGAGAAGGGCAAGGAAGGAATTGTCCTGTCCAAAAAGTTGCCGTCCTGAGGCACCAGATGCCTTGAACTGAACTCTGCAGATATTTGGTCTCTAGTCACCCTTTAGCACAAGGGGCAAAGAGGTTGTCACTAAATCTCTGGGAATACCTACCTCACATCTATGTTATTTCTGCAGGTTGACCTTCAGAGGAAGGTTGAAGAGAGAAACCGGCTACTGGCAGAATACAAAGTAATGAAACCTCTCTTCACTGGAGCCTTTACTAGGGGCAGCATCTGGTGGTTCTTCAGTTTTGTGAATGAGACTGCTGCCTCCCTGGCACTCAGTCACCTCTGGGAATGGCACTGTGGATAGTGAATAAGTTGTAATACCGCATATGTTTTTTAATGAGACAGAGGGATCAGATGTTCTTTGTGTTCTGTGCACAGCTTTTTACAGTAGATCTTTTATTGTCATGGTTTTTTCTGTGATGGCTTGCTGAGTATCTGACACTTGTGCAAGAAGCCTGTCAGGTTAGGTTGCGTTAACTGATTGTCCACTGATCCCTCAGGAATCTGTTTTCTCTGGGACAGCTGTCTGGCCTCGGTAGTGGATCTTTGCTAGGCAAAGATGGTGGCAACAACCTGACTGATCTTTTAAAAAAGATGACATAACCTTCCATGCCATGAGAAGATGATTGTGAGCCTTACTGTCCCGTTGATTCTCTTGATCACTGTGTTGCAGAAAGAACTGTGCCAGAAGGATCGGCATTTACAGCAGCATCAGACCAAAGTGGATGAAATGCTTCGGCAGCTTTCTGAGGCCAGCTACCAACAGGTATGGAGCAGGTGGGCTGCACCGATGCCCTGAGAGCTAGCACTTAACTTGGTGGCTCAGTTTTGTGCTGACTCTTCTACTCCCCTCACAGGTGGATTTGGAGCGGGAGCTGGAGCACAAAGAGGCCCTGCTAGCTCACTGCATGAAGAGAGAAGCTGAAGAGGTATGGGAAGGCTACATAAGTGTTGGAGTGATGTTTCTTTCCCTCTAGCTACCTATCCCCAGAAATCATTCACTTCATCCCAGAGAGGTCTGGCTCTGCAATCTCGTTGTCAGCGCCCTAATCATGGCAGTCAGACTCCGCAAAGCATCCAGCTTACCAAAGCTCTCGGCAGTGAGCACTCTGCCTTAGCCTCTTATGTCAAAATCCAAAGGGATGAAACAGTGAGGGGAGCACAGGAGTGAGTGGAAGCCAGAGGCTCTTCGCTTCTAGCTTCAGCTCTGACACTGGCTAATGGTTAGACCAGGGCTTAGTTTTTTATCTCCTTTTTCTGTTGACCCTGGCATGGAGCACTTGGAACTGTCTGGGTGGAAAGAGTGCCAGCCCCAATATCAGTCCCTGCGCAGTGCCACTTGAACACTGAGTGTGCTTACTAGGGCTTGCAAAGCCCCTGTCATGTAGCAGCAAGCACCTTGTCTCTCTTTTTCTCCACCTTTATGTGAAGAATCATGTTCGTGCTCCGACCTATAGGACTGCCTACGCACTCCTTAGGGTATTTATCTGGTAGAAGATGGGAGTTATACCACTGATGTGGAAAGTACATGCCCCCTCATCATTTTGAAGTTTGCAAATTGGGATCCCTGGGGAAGCCCTAACAGTTACATTCCTAGTGGTGCACACATCTTCCTCTAACAGGTGATGGCTTACAGCGGTCATAATGCTCAGAGCAATGGCTTCCTGCAGACAGCAGGGAAAGGAGCTGCTCCTACAGCCCACAGAGCGGTAAGTACACCTACAGGATATTTTCCCAAACAGATGCAGATGAGGGCTCCAGATACCCTGGAAGTTGTACCTTTTTGGGAGATAATTCCCCTTTCTGACTGACTTGTGGTCTCCTGGGCAGACAAATGACTTGCAGCTGGTCCGTGATGCCCTTCGCAGCCTCAGGAACAGTTTCAGCGGCCACGATCCCCAGCACCACACCATTGACAGCCTGGAGCAGGGCATCTCCAGCCTGATGGAGCGGCTGTACCACATGGAAACACAGAAGAGGCAAGAGAGAAGGGTAAAGGTTTCCTAGACCACATATCTCTTAACTTCTGCCCCTTGCATGCAACCCATAGCTAAGCAGCAATGAGAGCTCCAACGGGGAAGTGACGCTTTGTTCTCACTCTTTTGGCTTTGCACCCTAGATCCGGGGGAAATCACCAGCAAGCAGAGCAACAAATGAGTGTAGAGACTCCTGGCCTCCTAAATCCAGTAAGTGCCTTTCAGCTCCTGCCCTTCCACTGCTAAATTCATTGCTCAGGTTTCCTGCCCAGAGTCCAGGGCATAGCATCCCCCTGGGAGTCTGCCACCTCCAGCTTCTTGTTCAGAGCTCACTTTCCTCTGTTCAGACACTTGCTGTACAGATTAGACTTCACTGCAAAGGAAAGGGGGCAGAGACAGTCTGTGGCTGCTTGTTTGTAAAGCACCATCACAGCAGGAGTCTGTCTGGGCCATTTGAGTAGTACTGCAGTATAAATAACTATGACAATCACCCCTGGGATGAGTGGGAAGTGGGATGTTGTTTCAGCTTTCCTGCTGGTTTGCACCATCTAGTGGACAAAGATAACCGTACCGTTGCTTCTTCCCCTGTTCCCCCTTCAGTGTCTAGCTCCTTTCATTAACGTGTAACAGCACAGTCCTCTCCGACACCAGGTTTCTCGGCTCCAGCTGCAGCAGATCCACATTTGCTTTTCACCGTGAAAGCTTTTTTTGGTTGTAAACATCACCTAGGAAGTCTATGAGGCTGTAGGGAACTGTAGGTATTGGGGACAGTCCACCAACTTTGAGCGGCAGCGTAGTGTCCAGCAGCAGGGTAGCCTGGTGCTGGAGGTACAAGATGCGGAGGAAGGCAGGAGAGGAACTCAGAAGCCTGAAGTGGGTTGTTGGGAGTGTTCTCCCTCCTCTCCCAATAAACTGCCATTTTTGTAGCAGCCACAGGCGTGTTCTCTGCACGCAAACTGTGCCTCTCCCTTTAGCAGACTCCATCCCCCTCCACTGCAGCAGGAAAATGGAGTTGTGCAGCCACAAATGTTGAATGCCTTGGGCGTAAAGAGCTCTAAGAAGTGGCTCCAAAGACTTGTTAAATTAGAAAGCCTTTGAACGACTGTCCATAGTGTTTTTACTGGATGGGGTACTGTTCAGTCATTTTTTCAGCATGTCTGTGGAGGAGATGGTGGCAGCAAGCCCTTCTGTGGATGGGACAATAATCCCAGAGGCCAGTGCTAGGCAAATCTTCCATGCTAACAATTCAATTGGATGGTGACCCTGCCTTCAAATAGAAAGTGTTCCAGTAAGCAGGGAGTACCTGGCCCTTCTCAACAGGGATGACTGGCCACCCTCCTAAGAATCTCTTCCCATCACCAGGTTCTCTGCTGTGATGGCACATTTGCTGAGGCCACCCCTTTTGTCTCCTGTTGTGGCAGGAGACAGGCTGTTCCCCAATGGTTGTGCTCTTTTCTTTGCAGAACTGCCTCATTCTCACAGCACACCCGTGATGAGCACCAGTGCCTGCACCAAAGTGTTGTACTTCACTGACCGCTCCCTCACCCCTTTCATGGTCAACATACCAAAGAGGTGAGGTCTGGCTTTGCTTTGTTGACACTGATGTGGAAGGTGCTTGTTTCCCTTAAAGCATTAGTCTGATCTCTTCTGGCTGTGGTCACAGCCAGTGAGGGTTTGCAGTGCACTAACTTGGGCATTGGATTTCATAGCATGATCTGGGGAAATTCCTAAAGCTTCCCTAGCTGAAATATTTGTTTGAAAGCCCTATGAGATTAATATCTTTTTTTAATTAACTTCCAAGAGCCAGGGAAAGCAGCCAGGGCATTCTGTTGTGGTGTATAGTGCAGGATGCTCGTGTCAAAACAACTATGGTTGTGGGTGCAAACGGGAAAGTGAAAAAGGCTGTTTTGAGGTGGTTCTTAGTAAATCAGGAGGCAGTTCTTCCTCTGAGGGGGACCTTGGGGTTGACAGGTGTGTTTCTAGAGGGTGCACACTCTTCATGTCCCTGTGGCCGCAGCTAGACTTGCGCTGTGGCTCTGCATACCATGTAGTAACACTTGAGCTAAATCCATTGACTGTGTACCGTGGGCTACTCTTCTCTTGCAGGTTAGGGGAAGTGACTCTGAAGGATTTTAAGGTAGCTATTGATCGTGAAGGAACCCACCGGTACCACTTCAAAGCCCTGGATCCAGAGTTTGGCACAGTCAAGGAGGAGGTAAGTGTGGAATTTAGCTGTCAGCCCCTTTGGGTTCAGTAGTACCACACAACCCTGGAGACCTCACTTCCAAACTAATGAAATCTTTGAACTTGCTCCTGAACAGACTGTCTGTTTTCACAACTGTAGATTAAGTAAGGAGAATGGGATGCTTTCATCCCCAGCCAGAGGAATTACATGAATGTGATTTAAATTTATTAACAAAATTCAAAACCCACTCTTCTTTGTTTTAAAAGTTTTCCAGAGATAACTGTGTTTGTGGCATCTTTTCCTTTTGTGTACAGCCCAGTTGATGCTCAAGCTGGTGTTGGTGTGGATTGGATTAATGAAACGTTATTGGGATAGTTGCTGTTTCACAAATTGATTAAGACAAGTGCAAAGGGTTACCCTCTCTGAGAACAGTAGACTGACTAGGTAGGCTTTCTGCAGAAACAGCTGGAGACTAGTCTGGATCGGAAAAAGCATGTTTCCTGTATTTATATTACCTTTCCTGTCAAAAACAGGATTACTCAGACATGTGAATGATGGATGAGGTACATGTTCTCTGGGCTGTGTACTACAATCTGAGCTGCTATCTCTGACTTGATGCTGCCTCTTATGCTGCTCACGCTGGAGAAGAGTGCTGTCCAGACTCCAGACATGACTGGTCTCCCTGTTTTTTTGTAGGTATTCCATGATGATGACATCATTCCTGGTTGGGAGGGGAAAATTGTGGCCTGGGTGGAAGAAGATCATGGGGAGAATTAATCAAGCTTTTAAGTCTTGTCACTATGGAAACTTGTAACTGGCTGCTGAGCTCAAAGAATGACCAAAAAGCATGTGTGCTGGACAGAGTCCAATTCAAGCTGCCAAAAAAAAAAAGAGGGCTTCTCTGCAAACAATGGGTAATGCATGTTGTGTGCATGGATGCCTGGCATCTGACTTTCCATGGCCAAATGCAGACAGTGTTCCAAGACTGAAATGACAGGTCTGTGGGAAAGAAACACCTTGCCTTGTCCTGTCAACTAAACCCTGAAGGCCTTAATGGTGCATTGCTCCCATTCCCAGCTTCTCCATTCCTGCAACACGTGCTGCGGACTGAGACCTGGGCATTTCAAGTCTGGTTTCTTGTACACAGTATTGCATAAATCTGCACTGATGGCAAAGATGTGAAGTTTTGCCTTCATGAGTCAGAAGCTGCTAGATTACATGAGCTGAAGGTTTGACCAGCTTTGGTCCTGGACTTGCACGTGCTGCAGAGTGAACTTTATGGACATTCCAGACTGACAGTATAGAAATCTGACCTGGGGAGGGAAAACTGCCTTCTGGAGCTTTTACGCATGGTCTAAAGCAAAGATCACCAGATTGGCAAAGCTCCCTTTCTCCCAAACTCAGGCTTCCATTTCCTAGCCCTGCTTTTCCCACTTGCTCTCCAAAGCTGTACTCCTGAGGCCCTCCGGGTTTGCTTTGTTGCCATGGGGACTGTGGGATCTTGGTGCTTGCTTATTTGCTGAAGGATTTCATTTGTGGGGGAGCTGGAATCAGCTGCTTCCCTGAGGTACTTCCAACCTTTCTCCTTGTTGAGCCTCTTTCCCTGTACTCCTGCCCTCTCCTCTTTCAGCAAGGCAGACAGTTTGTCACCTCCTGTGCACAGTCACAGTGTGCTGCTGTCCACTCATTGCCAGGGCCACCAAACACTTCACACCAGGAGGATAACCCCCCATCAGTTACACCACCATGGTATGCCTGCTCCTGGGGTGCCTGACGCATCAGGAAACAAATGACTGGGGAAGAACAAGCACTAACATCCCTGACTTCCAAGGTCAAATGGCAAGTCAAGGCTCTGCTCATTCTCAGTACACGTGGCCCTTCTGTGGACTACCTGTGTCTCTGTGCTGTGCATAAGGCTGGGAGAGGGTGAACCTGGTTTTACTGTTTTATATTAACATGTCCTTTTGTAAACATGTTCCTGTTCTTGGAACCTTTGTACCAGTTTACATTTGTCTGCGGACTGTGGATATTTTTATACTAGTGCAAGTACTTTCTGTATATTTCTGCACGCATTATACTGTGTTTTATTCATTTTCTAGTGGATGCTGAGATGTTTTGTATTGTCTCCTGTTAACACAATACTGGGCTCATAACTTTATTTTACTATGGAAATCCAACTAGTTCCTACCGAGTTTTATATTTTTGCCAGCTTTAATAGGCAGCAACAATACAATGCTATTTATTTTCTCACTGCTTCACTGTCCAGGAAGTAGGTCAAGGATCTTATGTGGCTCTGTGCCACATTGGCACAACACAACATGCCTCCTGTTCTGGACAATTTGTTAGGTGACTTTCTCCTTACAGACAGCAGTAGGAAAGTTTGTCAATGAACAAGTTCATCAATGTGCTGCGAGGGGGGGGGAATTCTCTCCTTTGGAAAAGAAACAAAGATTTTCTTTCTCCCTGGAAATAGTTTCTTTTGCATGATCTCTAAGGGGTTGGTAAAGAGAGCATGAGGTGGTTTATACTGAAATGAATTGTATTTGAATTGCAAATTTTTCTCAAGTGTTTCTTTCGTCAGGTTTTGCTCAGCAGTTTTATTTCAGCAAGAGCCATGCACCCAGGCTAGAATTTTATGGAGAAAATTAAGACAATTGTCAAGGTACGTAGTTGCCAGTTCCATATCCTTCTCTGCTACTCAAAGATGAGCAGTTTGCTTTTGGAACACTGAAGGCAGGAGGCGTTAATATGAGCAGAGGTGGATCAATGGACAGGTCTTCAATCCAGCCTTGCACATAGCTCTCTGGTTTTGCCATGAAGAAAATAGTTCTTAGCTGATACAGGAGACAGCCTGTTCTTAGATCAGTTCAGATAACTAACCGCGGTCACTTTTAATATGCTTCCTGCCCCCGGAGAGCTAAGAACTGAACCCTATATAGAAACACCTGCTCTCCAGAGCAACAGTGAGCTATATGTGAGAAGGAGCAAGACTAGACAAAAGGCTTGCTTTTTGGGGCTGGACAAAAGAAGACATCCACTGAGACAGAACCGATAGCCAGGCTCTGGTTTGGGGTTCCTATATACACATCCCCTCTGTGATAGCAAAGGGAGGGTTGCTGGAATTGCTGTCTCTGAAGTGGACGGACTGCTGTTCTACTCAGCTGTGTCCCATGAACAGTTTGGATTCAGCTTTATTTCTCTGTTGACACTGCAGCCTTCCTGAGACTTTATTTTTGCAGGATTGACAGAAAGGGGTCTGGAGAAGGTAAGGAAAGTTAGGCGTGTGGATAAGGCATTGCCCAGATAAAAGATGTTGCTTTTAAATCTGTGTCACACTGCTGTGACATGGACTCCAGGGTATTTGTTGGGGGGCTGTGCTCTTTCATACCATCCTCAGGACTTGTGTTTTTCACTGTTTCAAATCTTTTCTGTCCAACTTTCTTCAAAGTTACTTTTGTATTCTTATACTTGTAACTCGCTTATGTAATATCCATGCTTTGTGGAAAATTTTTATTTTCATAGAAACTCTGCTGTTTGCATTCATCACTTAGAAAGGGAGGTTTTTCTAAAGCCTCTTCTCTAGGCCAGTGAAGCTTTACCTGTACCTCTGAACCAGCCCTCCCTGCCCCGATCTGCCCTGGAGGAGCGGACCAAGCCCTTCTCTCAATAAAAGGGGGTTTGCAACCCGAGTCTGGCCCGTGCTTGTGCAGGGGAGGAGGATGAGGAAAGGAGAAGGCACAGAGGGGGATACACTGCCTACATAGCTTCGTCTGGTGTGGCAGTCTTGGAGAAAACCTTCTCTCCAGGCTTCTCTCCCCTCTTCTCGGGCCGCCAGGCTGCTGTAGCCCTGGGCCCTGCACCCGTGCAGCACCTCCGCGGGGGCACACCGGGCCCGCTGTGAGTGCCCGCTCCGGGGCAGACAGCACGGGCAGCCCCCCTGGCCTGGCCTGGGCTCCCACAGCCGCTGCAGCCCCCGTGTAACCGCCCCCCGGCCGCCCCGCCGCTGCGCACTGCCTCGCCGCAGCCCCCGCGACGCCATTACGCCACGATCCCTCCCCGCTGTCCGTCAGACGCACTTTACGGCAGCGCGGCAGTGTCGCGCGCGGCCGTGCGGCGCCGTGCCCGGACGGAGGAGGTCACCGAGCGGCGGCGGCAGCGGGGCTGCGGCTTCGGCTCCAGCATGTGGCGGGTGTTGGCGCGACGCGTAGCCCGGGACGCGGCGGCAGCTCCCGGTCGGGTGCGGAGCTGCCGAGCGCTCAGTGCCTCTGGGGCCGGCCGCGGCGCTGCGGTGGGGGTCGGAGCCGTGCCGCTGGGCCGAGGCCCAGCGTGGGGCGGCCCCTTGCACCGGCCCGGCCCCATGCACCGGCCCGGCGGGCTCCTGCTGCCTCCTGCCTGGCCCCGGCTCGTCCCGTGCCGCTGCTGCAGTCTCCCGGCACACCAGAAGGTGAGAGGCTCTCCCCCTTCCTAGGCAGTCTGGGTGCCCCTCCTATCTCCTGCAGCTATGGGGATCCTCCAGAGGATAGACCCTGCCTCTGCCTCAGGGGCAGCCCCTCCGCTTTCTCTCTTCGGCTCTTGCTGCCACTCACTGGGCAGCTCAGTTTGTCCTGGAGATCTGTAGTTCTATCCCCACTCCCACGGTTCTCATACTCTTGGGGCCACCCTGCCCCAAGCCCCTGGCCTGTCATCGGATCCCATCTCCTTCAGCACTAGTCACTTTTCCCTCTGCCTCTCTTGGTCTCCTGATACAGCTTCTCCCTTTCTTGGTCAGCCCCATCCAGTTTTGCTTTGCCCTGGGGTCTCACCAGCAGGTTGGAGGCAGTCCTGACCTGCTGATGGTTTGCAGACAGGCTGTCCTTTGTGCCCCACCGTCCCAGCCTGTGCTGCGGATCCATCTCTGCCCTGTGTGTGGGGTTCCTACTGTCAGGGCTGTCTGGATTGTAACCCTGCCCTATTCCTCGCAGGTGGCGTTGCCAGCTCTGTCCCCCACGATGCAGATGGGCACCATTGCACGCTGGGAGAAGAAGGAGGGTGACAAGATCGGTGAAGGGGAGCTTATAGCAGAGGTATCCCGGGGGTACAGGCTGTGCTGCGTTTCTCATGAGCTGCATTTGCATCCTGGGTTCTGTCCCTGGTTGCCCTCACTTGAACGTTGGGTTCAAGATCACAGCTCCCAACAGATGCTGTTGGGAACAAGCGGCTAATGGCCTCTCAAAGCAGGTTGCTGCTTTTCCTCTTTCTGAGCAGGAGCAGCACTTAACCTGTTTGAGAGTATACTTTCCTGGAGCTGGTGCCACAGGGTGTTTTTTCCTGAACTGTGTGTGTTGTGATCCTACACTATCAGACTGGAAGGCTCGGAGCTTATTGGTCTGTTCCATTGCCATAACGATATCCTGTTCTCTCTCAAAGGTGGAGACAGACAAAGCAACAGTTGGCTTTGAGAGTGTGGAGGAATGCTACTTAGCCAAGATCCTGGTGCCAGAAGGAACAAGAGATGTTCCTATTGGAGCCATAATATGTATCACAGTAGAAAAGTATGTATTTTGCTAACCCTTGAGTTGAATTTTCTCTCTTGAGGATTCTGGGGTGCTTTGTGTGAAAGGCTTAGAGACAGTCATCTGACTGGTTTTGCCATTCTGTGTTTTTTTCTAGGCCTGAATATGTTGATGCCTTTAAAAATTATACCCTGGATTCTGCAGCGTCTGCCCCCCCTGCAGCATCAGTGCCTCCCCCTCAAGCTGCAGCTCCCTCACCGCCAACTCCGCCTTCTCCTCAGGCTCCTGGCAGCTCTTATCCTCCTCATATGCAGGTAAGAGAGCAGTGCTGATGATTTAAGGCTTGTCACACTCTTTTTCTGTCTTTGGCATTGCTAGCTCCAGGGTGTTTTGTCATAAATACTACCTGGAGTGGGAAGTTATTAGCCGTGATTGCAGGAGTGTGCGCCACTTGAATTGCTGCATGTTTAAAGCAGCTGTTTGGGGAGGTCCCAGAAAGCTTTTTTTTCAGAAAATTATTTTAGCATCCCAGCTGCTAGTAGAGGAGAGACTTGTCTCTCTAGGGTTGTTATGCAGTCTAGAAAAAACCTGCTACACTTGTATTATTTGGACAGTTCTGATATAAAAAGACCTTGTGCTAAGTGTGAATAAGCTCTGAAGGCCCTGCTCACATCTCAGAGCAGAAGTCAAATCTGTGATACTCTGATGAACACACCAGGTGTGTTTGTGGGTGACTAATAATGAGTTGTATTTGTGGATAATCCTTTTACTTTGTTTACATATTGAAGTGTACGTCTACTGTTGTTATATTTGAGCACTTTGTAGCAGGGTGTTTCTGTCATGTTCCTTTGAAAAAGAAAATTTGAAATGCTTAATGTCAGCCCCCAGATGATACATATGGGAACTGATTTCTCTGAGATGTTATGCAAAGTCAGTAATTGAAGAAAGAATTAATTAAAGTCTTCGTAATCTGACTTGTATTTTAGTTACTAAACTTGCTTATTTCCCACCGCTTATCTGTCCAGTTTTGCTCTGAAGCTGTACTCACACGTGCTCTGTCTGGTGCACAGCAATATGCCTTGATAAAAGAAGCCAAACTAGCAATCTGGGACAGCACTGTGCTTTGCTGTAATGGAGCCAGATCCAGGAGTGCGTTAAAGGCTGGCTACTTAGTTTAGTCTGGAGTTAAAACTGTGTTCCTGTTGGATTACCAGAATCTGATTCTCTTGTATTTTCTGACTTCACAGATCACACTCCCTGCCCTATCACCTACCATGACAATGGGCACAGTGCAGAGATGGGAGAAGAAGGTTGGGGAAAAACTGAACGAGGGAGACTTACTGGCAGAAATTGAGACAGATAAGGCCACAATAGGTGAGTCAACTCTAAAGCCAAGAATGGATGAGGTGTCCTTAGAAGGGGAGGATCCAGAGTAGCCTCTGTGGCAGCTGTTCTCCTAGCTGCTCAGGATGTGAAGCTGTGGGGCAGCTAAAACCAGTTTTGTTGACTTGTCATTCCACTGGAGAGCTAAACATCAGAGCTCCTAAAAACGCTTCTATTTCTTCATCAGTCCTTCTTAGTAAAGTACAGCGCATGGAGATTTTCCCTACTCGTTGCACTGAAAAGGGTTCTGTTGCCTACCAAATTAGAACAGGGCTTTAGCTACTGAAGTCTTCAGAGGCAGCATTTAGAGGAACTCTTCAGCTGCATCAGGCACCAAACCAGTTTTGTTTCTTTCCCTCACAGGCTTTGAAGTGCAGGAGGAAGGCTACTTGGCAAAAATCTTGGTGCCTGAAGGAACAAGAGATGTGCCGTTAGGAACAGCTCTCTGCATCATTGTGGAGAAAGAGTCTGATATTCCAGCCTTTGCTGACTACCAAGACACTGCAGTAACTGACATGAAGGCACCAGCCTCCTCCTCCTCCTCCTCCTCCACTAGTAAGGACAATTCTTAGCATGTGAGAGAAGTTATGGGGGCCATTAAGAGGTCTGATCTGAACTGTTCTGCTGCTTTGACAGTGTGAAGCCCTGGCTCCCGCAATAATGTTTACAATTCTGCAAATGCAAAGCTAACGGGTGTGTTGGTGATAGGTGACCTAAGAAGTGATCACTAGTTTGCCCTCCAAAAACTGCAGCAGATAATCATTCATTACAATCTCTTCTCCAGTCTGTTGCTTGTACGAATTCTAATGCCTCACCCTTGAAAACTGGGAGCATAAGTTGTTATTTCACGTTTTTTTGGTGGATAGTTCAGCAGCTTAGTTGGCCTGCTTCCCAGGGAGTTTCTTGTTTAATTTCTGGCCCTGGGGAACTTCTCTGAATCAGAATTTTTTTTTCAGATTAGTGACTATTTTTGCTATTCTCTTAACTGATAATTAGATGGTCCTGTTCTCTTACTGTATGTTCAAAGCTTTTGCTGAATGATCCTGAAGCTGATGGCTTTAATTCTTCTGTTAAGGTGGTGACAACTCCTGCTGCTCCTCCTCCTCCCCAGCCTGCTGTTCCTTCCACTCCAGTAGTCACCACAGCTGGACCACCTGCCCGGAAAGGAAGGATTCTGGTTAGTCCCCTGGCCAAGAAAATAGCAGCAGAAAAAGGAATTGACCTTGCCCAAGTGAAAGGTAAGTTGCCCTTCTGCTTCCCTGCTGTCGCTGTCAAGTGTATATGTCCCTCTAGGTACGTGCTTGCCTATTCTTTCCCTTCTTCCCTGGCAGGAGCATCATGACTATGCAGCTGTCCTCACCAGAGGTTGTGTTAAGTGACTTCTCTCTGTTGGTACCTTTAGAATCAATGCCCTGTTGCAAATAATTGAAATCCTCTTACGTTTTTCTTTGACCCTTTTAGGTACTGGACCAGATGGTAGAATCACAAAGAAAGATGTGGAGTCATTCGTGCCACCAAAGGTTGCTCCAGTGAGTAGGCTTGAGATCTGTAAGAATGGATATGCTCTGTAGAAATGCAATTACTATATGGAGCTGTTATTGCTGCATTAGTTGAGTTATGATGTGTGAGCTATGGTGACTGTTAAGTTGTGAAGCTTAACCTGTCAGAAGCATGGATGAAGTTTTCTTCCTTTATTTTTCCCTTTGGTATTTCACTGAGAAAAAAAAACTTGTGTGCTCCCAAGCCTTCATTTGGTTGCTACATCGTTATGGATTGAGGTAAGTCCAGTCCCAGCTGACCTGACATTGCTGAAAGAGGCAATTAGAATGAAAGCCAGTCTTAGGAAGCAACAGCCTGCTGTCATTGTTGCGACAAATCTGTTCTTGTACCATTGTTTTTCTTTTCTATGAGATGATGGAAATGTTGCTTTGTGTACTGCTGGAAGGGATGTGGCTGAGAGCAGTCTGAGAGTGCCCTCTGGCATCCATCTCTGCAGTGTGTGAAACAACCATCTAGCGGGACTTACTGTTCTGCGAGCTTCATGATAGTGTATGTCGCTGTTGCATTTCTAAATCGCTCAAGTGCTACATTTAATAGTCAAACAGAGGATTTACAAAGAATCTAGTGGGTGCTAGAGAGGTGAGACTAGAGAGTAGAAATTGCTGCTCTTAAGCAAGAGACAACTTAGCCTCAGCACTTGTCCCACATACTGAATTACTCTGTACAATTGCTGTTTGGACAGTGCTGTGAATTATGCTGTCTTTCTCTGATTGCAGGCTCCAGCACTAGAGGCAGTTCCTGCAGCTGCTGCCGTTGCAGCAGCACCAGCGGGGACCTTCACAGATATCCCTATCAGCAATATTCGGAGGGTAGGAAGATTTTCTTCTTTCCGAGATCGTTATTTGCAGTCATGGATTTTCCAAATTGATTTATTTTTTGTCGCTTCTGTTGTATGCCCGTAGGTCATTGCTCAGCGGTTGATGCAATCTAAACAAACAGTACCTCACTACTACCTTTCTATTGATGTAAACATGGGAGAAGTACTGGTGCTAAGGAAAGAACTCAATCAGGTAAAGCATTTAGGGAATGTGTGTGGGGAAAGCTGCATTCTCTCACAGGTTTGACCCTGCTTTTTGGTGCTAGGTCATTTTGGTTTGATTAAAAAATAGCCTTTTTAGTGCCTTTTCTACCTGTTGTTGTGGGTTGGTTCTGGGCTGTCTGTGGCTTTTTACCTACGTCCAGTGCTCTGATTTCTGCCTTCCCCAAGAGGACCACTTTGCACTCTGCTTGGTGTTGTTCAATTCTTCCAGCTGGCAAGTAGGGCAAAAGGATAAAAAGGTTTTCAGGAGTAAAAAGAGTAGAAAATTTAAGCAAAATAATAAGCTAAGTTTGGGGAAAAACATACATTAAAAAATATTGTACCTTCTTAAATTATGAAGGAAATGTATTTACCTTGTAAGTTATCTTAGTACTTCAGATAGTGAGATTGTTTCCTAACATTTTCTCTGAACAAGGCTGCATGGCAGTGACTCTCTACAAGTTAATTGAGGTAATGTGACGCCTCAAATGTCTTTATTTACAGGAGGTCTCGGATAACATTAAGCTTTCTGTCAATGACTTCATAATTAAAGCTTCTGCTCTGGCGTGCTTGAAGGTGCCTGAGGCAAATTCTTCATGGATGGACACAGTTATTAGGCAGTAAGTTTATGGTACGGTCGAAGCCGGAAACTTTCTTTGTTCAGTAGAGAGTTCATGGCAAAATAGCAGACCTTCTCCTGGGGTTTTGAGGAGGGAGGGGAACAAGTGTAATGCAAAGTTTGAGGGGCTTTCATTAAAGTGCTAAGAACCCTGTGTCTAAGGTTAATGTGCAAGGCGAAATAATTGTTGTAAAATTTAATTTAATTTAGAGTTGTCTGAACAGTTCTGAAATTTTTTTCCTTTGTTATCTTGCTAGAGTAACTGGCGTCTCCCTTGTGTCTTGCAGAAATCACGTCGTGGACGTTAGCGTTGCAGTTAGTACTCCTGCAGGGCTTATAACCCCGATTGTGTTCAATGCACATATAAAGGGCCTGGCTTCCATCAGTAAGGATGTGGTTTCTTTGGCAGCTAAAGCCCGAGAAGGTAAACTTCAGCCTCACGAATTCCAGGTGAGAAACTCTCATTGCTGTTAAATGTTGTTGCCCTTGACTTCTGTTCAGAAGCCCTGTTCGGATTGAGCAAATCCTCTTTTGTGATGTTTCAGCCATGTTCATTGATGTTCCACATGGAACAGCTTGTGTGAATTTGACTATCAATGTGTTTTTCTTGTAGGGTGGTACTTTCACAATTTCCAATTTAGGAATGTATGGGATTAAGAATTTCTCTGCCATAATTAATCCACCTCAAGCCTGCATCCTTGCAGTTGGTTCCTCAGAGAAAAGGCTAGTGCCAGCTGATAATGAGAAAGGGTAAGTCTTCATCTGATTCTGCATATACTGAGCTTCTGAATTCAAACTTTGAAATAATGACTGGTTTTCTAACCCTTCCATTAGATTATAAATTTAAAAAAATAAAATTGTTGACATACTGATTTCAGTGCCCTCTGAAGAAGTACAGTGAGACCTTGTATGAAAGGGTTACATGGGCGTTAAAGAGGAATGCAGTGACTGAAGAATCATCTGCCGTACATTTATTCTTGCAACTTCTTTGCAAGTTAAGCAAAGGCTGTTTCTTTCTTTGAGGGGTAGGGTTAAGCTGTAGAAGAGAGTCTGGGATCCACAACAGTTCAGGTGCCTGTTCATCTTTAACAACTTGTTTAAATTTGGATTTAAGGAAAACCTAAGGGATGGATTATAATTCAAGTGTCCTGTATATAGTATCGCCTTGTTTGGAGCTTGAACTAGCAGGAGACTAGTTAGGATTGTTTAAACTTGTTAACAGTCCTATCACTGACACATGGGGAAACTGGAGGTTACTGGGTAAAATGGTTCTTTTTCTTTGATCACGTGGGGCTGTTCTTGTGATACAAAGAAGGATGAGCTTCCTCTCCTAAAGGGAACATACAAATGTGTTTCTTAATTGTAGAAAAGGAATGAATATGATCTGCTGTCCAATGTAATCTTTTTTTAGCAGTCCGCAGGGAGAAACATCTGTTATCAAGCACCAACTGCTGTTGCTGGTTCTCTGATAAAAGCTTTTTTGTTTTGTTAGTGGCACCACTGACTTGCAGAGGATTGCATTAACCCTTTTTTTGCCTTTTTTTTTTTTTCAGATTTGATGTGGCCAGTGTGATGTCCGTTACACTTAGCTGTGACCATCGTGTTGTAGATGGAGCAGTTGGAGCACAGTGGCTTGCTGAATTCAAGAATTTCCTTGAAAAGCCAGTAACTATGCTGCTATAATTTAACCATGCAAACAGAATTTTCCTGGGTCACACTGTTTTGTTTTAAACAAGCCGTTTAGACTTTAGTGTTCAGACTTGTTAAAAGAGTTCCTTTTTTATTTTAAATATGTATTATATTATCTGGTAATGTTATTACCAGTCTGTACAGAAAAAGTTTGCAAAAGCGCTTTTCGGAGCAATATTACAGCTATACTGTGTTTTTATACAGTTAGTTAACTTGCAAACTCTTCCGAAACAGTTAAGCATCCCAGATATAAAAATGATCCAGGCAGTATGCATACTGCCGTCTGCTTCTCAACTAGGATGAACAAGGGGGTGCCTAACCAAGCAATTTCATTACCTCACTGTTGTCAGAAATTGGAATTATAAACATCTCTTCACAGGAGTTCAGATGAGATGGTAACTGAAACGTGGAAGTTAATAGAAGGTGAATTCCCTTATTACCCTGTTCTCCTGCTGGGGTGGGCGAGTATGACAGATGCGCTAAGGGACTGAGGCGCCTGGGAATAGTTTCTCAAAGGCCAAGTGCTGGCATTCCAAATCTCTCTTGGAATTTGGCACTGATCTGGACCTTCTCAGCTATGTGATCCCTTTTGAGCACTTTGAAGTAAGGTGAAAGAGCACTGACATCTGTGGGGTCACAGCTCTCAGATACCACAGGGAATGTGCAGTCTTCTCGTGGACTTTCACTTACATGTGCTTTTTGAACGAAAACTTTTAATTGCTATTCCTCTTGCTCAGTTAATATTACACTATGATGCCGTGGAAGTAACTGTTCTGCAGAATATTCAAGAGAATCTGTGTGTTGGAACCCAATATAGGCAAATCACACACGCTAATAATCCCATCAGTGGATATTAATCATGTGATGACTCGAATGTTTGGAATTTTTTTATTCAGGCATTCTGACATAGGAAGTTCTGAATTAGTCACTGGAACCGCAGTTCTTCCCTGAATTGTCTATGTTGTCCCAGCCTCAGTAAGCTGCAGAATGTGCTATCCATGTATATATTGTATGTAAAATGCTTCAGTAGTTTGTTGGACTTGTGTCCAGTTACCCCAGTCGTTGTATCCTGAAAGGGGTGCGGTGCTGAACATTCTTAAATTCCACTTTCCACATGGAAATGTTAATGTAAAAAGGACGACGGTGTAGTAATTACAAAGTGACCAGGAGAATTAAACAGGGGGGGAGAAGTTTAAAAAAAACAAAAGTTAAAGCTGATCTGTTATTCTGTATATTGCATTAAGTACTGTCTCCTGTAAAGTTCAACAAAATTCACTAAAGATATTGAAAGAAAATACTGTGGAAATTAAATATTTTTGTGGGAACTATTTAATGTCTGGTTGCTGTGATACCTGGTTTTCATGCTTGGCTTGAGCAAAAAAGTGCATTAAGGTTCTGTTTTTTCTTCAGTGATCTAAAATATCTTGGTTCCAGACTTGCTCTAGGGAACCTATGTCCTATTAAA
Source organism: Pterocles orientalis (assembly GCA_011057875.1). Classification (NCBI taxonomy): domain Eukaryota; kingdom Metazoa; phylum Chordata; class Aves; order Pterocliformes; family Pteroclidae; genus Pterocles; species Pterocles orientalis. The sequence goes on from WKFP01014334.1 coordinate 467,670, forward strand.
TGTTTGGAATTGACAACTACTAAAACATGTTCCAGTGCTTTTCTGTTCAGTCGTGTGTGGCTTACCCTGATGCTATAGCACAATCAGAGCTGTTGAGTCTTTCAGTCTGATAGTGAAACTCACCTTATTAACCTCAAATTGTTCCAACATACATGCTTTATTACTGTCATGCAGCAGTGAACTTTAATCTTCCTGGCTTCCTTGCTCAGTGTTCACCAGAACCTCAAATTCTGGCTGCAGAGTCCTTTCACTTTCTTACTGCAGTAGGAACATTAAATAGTTTATCCTATGGAAATGCTCTCTGAATGACTGTTGGACTCTCAAACACTTGCAACTCAAAACATCCTACCCAGTGCATGTGCTTGGAGTGCTGATGACGACTTCTGGTACTGCTTGCATCCTGCAGCAGGCCAGCTCAGCTCATGTAGCGATCGAATTTCAGCTGGAACGTGCAACTAGAACCACTGAACAGTATTTCAGTGCAGCCTTCTAAGTTGCTTTGAAACAAAGAAGAGCGAAAGCTAGGAGCTACTGCTCTTTTGTAAGCCTGTATTTTAACGTTGCAGCTCAAAACCCGTTTGTCTGGTTCCATTTCTGATCTGATGAGTATCGGTACAGAAGCGTGGTCGTAGTGCAAACGCGTCATAGAAGTTGTAAGAATGACATCCTACCAAATCAATCATGGAACTAAGATCACTTAAACTTTTGTCTCCCAATTCTAGTAATGCTTAGTAATCCCTGAAGTTGGTTTGTGTTGCTTTGTGTTACTTTGTATTGTGTGTATTAGTGTAAACAAATGCAGATAGTTTTCCTAGTTGAAGTGCTCCAAAATTGGTTTTGGTTGCTAGCTTCACACTAAGCATTCCTGGGCTTTGAATCTCTATGTTTATGCTGGTTTGAGTAGTACAGAATAGGTCTGTTGTTTTACGGTCTCATTCAGAGACTACCAAGAAGTGAGGTCAAGCATATTCAGTGACTGCAAAGACTACAAAGCCAGTTGAGATTAGCAGGGATTGTCCTAAAGAGAACAGCAACAGCACGCAGGGTAACTTGTACAACTGTGCATGACACTCCTCTGCTGGTTGTTCCAGCGTTAAATACATGTGAGAGTTGCTCTAACCATGTGAATCGAGTAATCAGTTTATTTAGCCAAAAGACTTTACAACTGTTAGTCTGCTGTACCTTAAGGTAAAATTTCCTAAGTTTGGTAATGCTAGTATTCCTCCACATTTTTTCTACTTGCATCTTCTAAAGGCATTTGAGGCATTCACCCCTGAGGATTAGAAAGTCAATGAAAAGAAAACCCAAACCAAACTTATCACCATCTAAAAGTTGGGATTCTCATTCTGGGCTTTTGTTTTGTTCTGTCATCTATGAATACGAATTGGACAGAATACAGTCTTTAAGGAACTGGCTTGGCAACAGCCACTGTGATAAACAATATCCGTTTTCCTTTGTTAAATACTGCTGTAGTTGTTTCTTCATCCACCAATTCTGGCAGATCTAGTTGCAATTTGTATTTTTCAGGGACTTCAATGAGGATGTCATCCTAAAACAAGAAAAGTAAAATACTTGATTAACTGTTTGACAACAAATTATCAGTGAGCATTTCTAGGAACTGAATACTGAACAGAAAACACAAGGTTATTCTTTCTGCTGTCTTACCTTTGAGATTCTCAGATCACACTCAGAAACAGAGCTAACCTTAGGCAATTCGATTTTGAGTTCAATTTTGAGAGGTTTCTTGTTCGCATCCTTCATGGTGCTCATTTCATAGACAGGGATACTTAGCTTCTCTGGCATTTCAGTACTGGCAATTTCCTCTATCAGAGGCACTTTAGACTGTTTGACGCTTTCTTCCTTCAGCAACACTGGAGCATTGCTGCAGTCCTCAGCTTCAATAGTGTGTAGCAGCTGATCGAGGGTCAGTTCTTTTAAGAAAAATAAGTTTTTCATGCATATCACTGAGTTACTAAGATCTGTAATGTTCTTGACAAATGTATCACAAAAGTTTTAACTGTAATTAATTGTAATTAGTCATTTTGACAGTTGAAGACTGTTACTGGCAGTATCTTTCACCCAGGATTTGGTTTTATCGCCAATGGGTTAAAAGTTGTTTTCAGAGTAGTAATTACAGCAGCAAGCTCTTTTACTCAGGTTAGAGCAAAAGAAACTTAGCACCTCAAAGGATCAAACCCTAGCAGAGTTTCCATGTCTAGTGGATATAGGAAAAAGGGAATTTGCTGTTCCAGTGTCACCGCAGTTTCTCAATTGTAAAACACCAGAGATGAATGAGAGATTAACAGCAGGGTTAAACTAAACTGGTATGAATACTGCTGCCTTATTTTGAATTCTTAGAGAGAAGCACTTGGTTTATGCTTATAGCAAGAATTGGGGCTAGAAAGATGAGGCTTGAGTAAATTTACTGGAGAACCTGATAAATCCTCAAAGAAGAGTGACAGATCTCTACATACCCTTCTTTGTGTCTTGACTGAGATGTGGAGTTGGCATCTGCCTTCCTTTCAGTCGTTGCTGCATGGTTTCCAGGCTTCCTTTCAATTTGAACGATTCAATGGTGTACACACAAGAAAGAGTAACCTTGCATCGTTCCTCAACGAATTTAAGTGTCAAATGGATCAAGTGCTCCATTTTTTCTGGGTTTTCTTCTCCCCTCTGAAGAACATTGGGATTATATGCAATATCTATAATGCTGTAAAGGTCTATAAAAATAAGTTATGTGTCAGAATTATTACTGTGGTAGCATGTGCCAGTGTTCTTTATAATCACTTAATTTAAAAGCAAGGGAAATGAATTTGTGGCTTCGGGGCAGAGAGCTAATTCTATAACCTCCTGTAGAGATGCCACCTCTCCATGTTCTGCTCCTGCAGTCTGTGTTCATTCAAGGACAAGCGTGGGAACACAATCCAAGTCAACATGACTGTACGTGCTCCTGAGATTCCTGGTCCATAAATATTTTTCAGGATTTAGATGCGTGCAGTTTTTGTGTTTTTTCAGGTTTTTTCAAAAAGGAAAGACTCAAAATCCCTGTTCAGATCCACCTGCCGCCTCCTTACCTTGCCGCCCCAAGCCAAGAGCTGGTGAGGACACAGCACTGCCCTGTGTCCCAGCCAGAACCGGCCTGTGCCTGCCCCGCGCTGCCTGCTGCGGGAAGAAGGGCAGCCGGGGCGAGGAGCAGCTCTTTCGGGACCTACCTCCTTCCCCAGACACTTCTTCTAGCGGCCCCGCAGCGACAGGTGTGGGGTCAGTGGGGGCCCGGGGCGCCGGGACCCTTTTCCAGCTGCAGACGTTGATGAACAGCGGCCCTCGGACAGCGCCCTGCAAGAGACCGAGCCGCGGCTGAGCGCCCCGCCGTGCCCCGCACCGAGCCCCAGGCCCCGGCACCCACCGCGGGACGGGCCCGCAGGCACAGCTGGGGCTCCGGCGGGGCGCAGAGCCGCTCGGCCTCGGCGCGCTGCTCCCGCAGGAGCCGGCGGTAGGCCTGGGGCTCGTTCTCCGCCATCTCGTCCAGCAGCGACCAGAGCTGCGCGGCCTGCGCTAGCGCCGCGCCCGCCATGGGTACCGCTGTCGCCTAGCGACGGCAACCGGAAGGGCCGCGGCCTGCAGGTCCTCCCGCCTTCCCCGTCCTCCTCCCGCTTCCGCGCGTTCCGGCCCCGCCACCACCCCGGCGCCGCGCCCGCCGGCCCCGCAGCGGAGCATGAGCGCTGCCCGCCTGTCCCCGGAGCCTCCGCCAGCTCGTTCCGCCTCCCGCGGTGGCCTCGGCTGGGGACCCGCGGCGGCTCAGCGCCCCGGCGTGTGTTGCCAGCGGGAGGCATTTGGCGGGGACCACTTCCTGTGGGGAGCAGAGGGAAGGCCCGGCCGCTCCCGTCCCTGCCAGCCCGCCGCTGCGCCCCGCTGAGCGGCCCCGGCGCGGCGGGCCTGGGGGTGCCGGTGCGGCCGGTGCGGGAGGATGTCCCGGGTGCCGGTGGGGAAGGTGCTGCTGCGGAACGTCATCCGGCACACGGGCGCGCACAACAAGGTACGGCCGGGGCGAGGGGGTCCCCTCCAGCCTGGCTCTGCCCCTGCCCGCTGCTGTCCGCGGGGGCATCACCTCAGCGTGTGCGGGGCCCGGGCTGCGGGAGCCCCCCGGGGTGCCCGGGTTGGGGAGGGCAGGAGCGTTTACCGGAAAGACTCGTGTTGAAAGTGGCGGCGTGAACGTCGTTAATCTCCCTTTCAGCTTGACCCCGTTTTTCTGGAGTTCTCACCCTGGCAAGGGAACGTGTACTAATGGAACTTGCCCCTTGAAAAACCCAGTTTTTCACCAAAATTAGCGGTTTGCCTTTTTAAAAGTAGCAAACCTTTAATTGTGTTTTTGTTGGTTTTTTTCTTACTGTCCTGTGTATGTGCTTTTAATGGCATCAAAGAGTTTGACCTTTGTGTTAACGTGCACAGGCAGTATTTTAGTGCAGGATTTAAGACTTCAGAGAGCTATTTAAATTTCTGACGTAATTCAGCCGGTCCAGCTCGTTTATTTCCCATGTTTATAAAATCGCTCATTCACAGTCCATGTCCATAAACATCACTCTGTCGCAGGCCCCTCAGTATTTGCACGCTGTGTTTTCTCAGTCCGCAGTGTAACTTCTCCTTTTGGGTTGGTCCTTCCAGATGGTATTTAAACAGCGAATTCTCTTCACAAGAGAATTTTACAAGGCAGCGTAGCCAGAACAGCTGATATAGCAAAATCAGGCAAACGCCCCATTTCTGATGCCATTATCCTTCTGTGCTTTGTTAGGGTGTTACCATCAAGAGATTCTCCTTTTTGTTACCTCGGTCATAGCTAGGAATAATAATCTGTTTCAGTACAGGAGGAAAGCTTGCTGTGAATAGGAGGAGTGTTGGGCTCGGAGCTGATCTTACATGCTGCATGTCTGTAAAGCCTCCCTAATGTTACACTTCTTTCCTTTCTCAGATTCAGGAAGAGACAGAAATGTGGAAAATAAGGGAGTGGGAGAAGCAGACAGAAGAGACCTACTGGAAAAGGCAAAGCAGAATGCTGTCAGACACCTCCAGGTGGGTTTGAGTTGTGTGGAGGAGACAATTGTCTTGACTTAGTTGCTAAACCCTTTTGTGTTAGAATATTTTAAGAGGATTCTGCGATGACTATGTGTTTACAATATATGAAGACTACATAGACTCCAGATATATTGATTTTCTCCTTGATGAGTATCCTGGAAAGAGGTCTGACCTTTTATCTCTTCATCGGGAGGTATAGTCTTCAAAATGCAACATGAACTAGGCCAGGCTCTCTGAAGCGATGGGAGTAGGAAGCGCTTAAGTGATATGTCAGAATGTTGTGGGGGAAGTCTAATGGATTGCCATTTACGTTAGCAGTAAATAGAGCTGCTGTGGTGTGGGGTCCTGCACTAGTGTAACACACCGGTATTGACCGCTGCGTGTGTGGTTTCTGTTAAATCATTCTGACGTGCCTGAGGATCTCACAAGCTACCTGGAAACAAGCTGGTTTTGGCGGGAGAGTTGGGGTTTTCCGGGGTAGAAAGGGAGCTTACTACTGTGAGGTCTTCTCAGAAGCTTGAATGTTGCAGGAAGTGGTTTTACCATCTCAGGGGAGAAGACCTTTCAGACTTACGCTAAGTCCACAGCTGCTGCTTGGCTCAGGAAATGCAACATTTGTGAGAAACCAAACTAGAGCCACAGGCATGTGAGATCACTCAGCTGCTGGTGCTTTCTGTGGATTTGGGGTCTCAGTCCTGGTACCTGATCAAATTGCAATTCTAGTAAGTCAGTTCTTCAGGTTCCCTTTTGCTGCTTTTACCAGCCTACGTCTCGCTGCATATTGTTGCTCTGCTCCTGCCACGTATTCTACAGGAAGAGAATTGCATTTATTGTGATAGGCAAGATAACCTCTTCCTCTAATCTCGTGTTGTGAGCATCTCTGCCAAGAATTTTGCTGTGCGCAAAGAGCTGTAGTGAGTCTTCAAAACCAGTGTTAGCTACTGAACTGGTTTTGTGAGAGCTGTAAATGGCGACTGTCTATTAAAATGGTAGCTGATCTTCTTGCATAGATGGACATCCAAGACTTACTGGATTTTTGCTCCTCTTGCTGGACTAACCCCTTGCTCAGAAAGTTTCTCCATCAGAGCTGACAGCTGAAGGACAACTGTTCTCTTTCTGCAGCAGCCGGATGCGCAGTGATGGCTTTGATGAGGACGGCCACAGGGCTGACTGGAAAACGAAAAACTCACAGTTTCTTGACCCGGTGGAAGATGATCTCCTTAGGGCCCGATCCTGGAATAAAAAGCTCTATGAATGTGAAGCCAACATGCCAGACAGGTCTGTGGGGGAATTAATGGTCTGTGATTATAACTGTAATTAAAACACCTTTCTGGAGTCCTGTACCAAGAAGTTAGTATATTTCTCTCTTCAGTATGTGCTCCTATGAAATAATGCTTGATCTCATTTTGAGAGTGAATAGGTAACATGCGTGAACTTTTGCAGAGTCACGGAATACCCGTGTTCATCTGTAGAGTTCCTAAATCACAGTAAGCAGCAAGAGCGCAGCCCTAAGCTTAGCAACTAAGCTTAGTCTTTATTACTTTGCCCAAGGAACTTAAAAAGTCTCGAGAAATGCCAGTTAGTGCTCTCCAGGGTTATTTAAAGAGATTTGAGTTGTAGTTTTCCCTACTTAGAAATGGAAAAGAGACTGAGAACATATTACCAAACGAATCAGTCATATTTCCTTCCTTCTTTGTTGGGAAGTTCTGATATCCCTTCTTTGCTGTCTAAACTTGTGTTCATTCTATGGCTCTGTCTTTTCAGAATTATATTTTTTCCTTAAGCACTTTGTCTGTTTCTAATAGATGGTTCTGCTTTCTTACAGATGGGGTCACAGTGGCTATAAAGAGTTGTATCCTGAAGAATTTGATACAGATAGGTAAGGGAAGCAGGCTTACTAATGTATCCCAAATCTTACTTCTGTCAGTTTATGCAAGGAATTTTACAAACTGAATTTTAAAGTTGTGAAATTAAGTTTTGAGTATAGATCAGCCATGAATGTAAAGCAGCACTGTTTAGTTACAGACACCTGCTGAAAAAAATCTGGTCCATTAATATCGTTCCCCCTTGTCTGAGTCTTAGGAGGGGATTGCATCTTTTACAGTAGTTAAGACATTCAGCTTTAGTTTGAGTTACTAACGTGGTGTGAATCTGGACCAACAGAGAGCCCAAGTGGTTAGCTGAATCCAAATCAGCTCAGTATACACCCTCTCAAAGATCAGCTCCAGATTCTCCTTTCCGTTATAGTGTACCTGTATTTTCTGTGTTTCTCCTTTTTGGGAGAAAATAAATTCTTGCACTATGCTGGAGAGTGAAGACCGAACCGTGAAATAAGATCTTAGAATCAATTCTTTTTAAACTACACCTGACAGAATCATCAAGTGCAATATTTGTCAGGCTTGCAGCTTTGAAGTCAGCTGCTGTAAATTAGTTTGCATCACTCAGTGGCTTTCAGTACACATTCTCCTTGGTTCTGGCTCAAATATCCTAAACAGGGGTATTGTAAGGTGTGGACCCAAGCTGTTAATAAGCACTTGAAGCAAAAATGCAGCTACTACATCTGTCAAAGGATGAGCTTCCCTGCTCTAACCAAATGAATTGATGGGCTTGCTTGAAACTTTGAGATGGAAAAGGATCAACTGCTCTGTGCCTGTCTGTCTGCTTCCTCTTGGTCATCCTTTGTTCTTTTTACAGCGACCAGCAAGGAGGAGATGAACAAAATGCTGTCAATGGGAAGAAGAAATCTCACGTGGGAAAGCAAACTGCCCGTGAGTCGCACAAACGGAAAAGAACAAAGAAATCGCACAAGAAGAAGCAAAAAAAGCGATCACACAAAAAGCGAAAGAAAAAGAAAAAGGACCAGGGGAGAACATCATCAGATTCTTCTCGGGAGAGCGAGTGCTCAGAAGAGGAGACTTCAAGCACCCGTAAAGGGAAACACAAGCGCAAGAAAAAAAACAGGAAAGTGCCTGCCAGGGAACCTACCTCTTCGTCTGGGCAGGAGAGTGACTTTTCTCATGCAAGCAGCTCAACCACCAGCAGCTCTGAGGACAGTGAATCTGAGGAGAAAAAGGAGAAACGGCCCCCAAAAAAGAGAAAGAAACATCACAATTCTGTGTCAGAGGGGCCCAGTGAAGTACCAGAGAAGAAGAACAAGAGGAAGAACTGGAAAGTAGCCGCTGATGAAAAATCAGAGGAGAGCTCAGATGAGGACTGATGGGTCTAGGCTGCAGCTCAAACAATAAGGTAGAGAGGCAGGTGTTACCTTTGAGCACTGCCCCACGTAAAACTTGTTTCAACACTGTGGTTTATATACATCCTGCCAGCCCCCAGGGGAGAAACTGAGCCTTGGCAGCCTGAAGCCGGTGCCCCCTTGTTTTTCATTGACTTGACATTCGGAATACCAGGGGAGGAGTTGCCTGTCTCACAGGTTGGCTAGTCCTGCCAACTTCAGGTTCTTTTTCTGTGACCAGGTTGACCTCTGATGCACGAAAATGTTATAGGCTGCCTGCAGGGGGAAAACAGGCATGTTTGCACCCTTTTTTTTTTTTTTTTCTTTGTAATTGAGTTTTAACAGATTGCTTTGTGGGTTACCAAATCAGTGACTAAGACTTACAATGGGAGAGGGGAGAGACAAGAAGTCTGATAACAGAGAAAATGGATTTAACCCTACGGTAGCTTTGTCTTCTCATCCTCCAACAAAAGCAGACCTGTGTGGCGGCATGCACACGGTCAGCTGGACATAGAAGGGAGCATGAGGGAATACTCTCATTCCATCTGAAGGTGCAATGACTCCTTCCCTAATGATGAAGACAAGACACCAGTGTGTTTGCCTGTTTTAGACTTATCTCCGAATTCTGGCGTGGGCTAGCCATTATGTCTACCTTTCCTTCATTCTCTAGGGGGATGCTGAAACCATTTGTGCCGACAGAGAAGCCTCGGTGGGTGTTGTGTTCTGTCTCTGGTCTGCCCAATGTATTAACTGGAGAAATTGGTACTGGGCTGTTCTCCCTGCAGCTGAACAGCCAAGCCTTTTAACAAAATAAATCCAGACGTGTTCAATGCTTTTGTCGTCGTTTTGGAGTAAAGCCCAGGGACAGAGCACAGGCCTGAGAAGTGCGGGTGGGCTTTGTGTTTTCCCTGGGCTGTGTGTTTTTGCCTGGTCAGAGCAGGGAGCTGCAGAGGACTTAGAGGAGAAGGAAGGGAGGCTAGAGGGGAAAGCAGCCGGGGAGGAGATGTACTGTGCTGATGTGCCGAGCACTGAGCAAGCACAGCTCTAGTTTTAGCTTGCACCTAAAACCAGAACAGTACAAAACAGTGCCCCTAGCCCCTCATTTGACGTCCTGCTGGCTGTCACTCCTCTGCATGCCCTGTCTGCTGGCAAATGCAGGCGGCTGTGAGCCAGCAGAGCTGCACCCTCCTGTTACAGCCGCTCCTGCGCTGGTCAGTCGTGCAACAGCAACGCCGCTGCTTTCCGTACAGCATAGGGGCTGTGCAGGAAGCTGTTTACTCTGTCGAGTAAAAGCTTTTCCTTAGCAGCCGTGCAGCTGGGGAGCGCTTGGAAGCCCTGGGGCTGCTGCTGGGGATTTTAAGACACAACGAGCCGCCCCGCCGCTGGGCTGGGGGCGGCCCGGGGCCCTCGGTTCCTCTCCTCTCTCCTCTCCCCGCTCCACCCCAGCGGGGCCGCCTCCCAGCCCGGAAGCGGAAGGGCCGCGGCAGCGGCGGTTCCAGCTCCGGAGCGCGGTGCCCTTGGGCCGGCTGGGGACGATGGCGGCCTTGGCGCTGCTGCGGGCAGGGCCCCGCGGCGCCCGGGTGGGTGAGTGAGTGCCCGCGGGCCCCGCGCCCTGCCCTGCCCGCTCCTCCCCTCACATCTCCTTCTCTCCGCAGCTCTCCTCGGGAGGACCCTTCTCCGCCGCCCCGCCGTGCTGGCAGCCGCCGATCGGAGCGCTCCGGCCCGGCAGAGCCACAGCCCCCCGCAGCAGGGCCACGGTACGTGCGCGCCCCGGGGCAGCCCCCGCCGCGATGGCTGGGTGGGTGGGTGCGAGGGGGGTGTCCCCCGCGGCCGGCACCGGGCACCAGCTGTGTTCCGCCGGGGCTGGGCCGTTATTCCCCCGTCGTCGGAACGCTTTCTCCACGCCTGGGCAGGGTTGCTGATTTTTGGGGCCAGGTGGGAGGTTTTAAATGGTAGGGGGGAGTAACCGAGGGCAGGAAAAAGGGATGAAAGGCACAGTCGCTCTTCCTGGGCGAGGTGTTGCCCGAATGCGTGCCCATCGCCCCCGGCAGGGCTGTTTTCCCTCGGTAGCACGGCTGTTGGTTTGCCCTCTGCCCGGCTGTTGGTTTGAAACGAGCTGTGTGCGACTTCACGCCGCTTGAATGTGAAACTGACATTTGCCATCTTGGCAGTCCGGCTGCAAATCTTTAAATATGAGGTGTTAATGCTAAAAAAATAAATCTCTGCTTGGTGACAAAGGTGGTAGTTTTTCAGAGTGGAAAAAAAGGTTGAAAGGTTTTAAAAGAAGTCAGAAGGTTTAACGTTTCTTATGGTTCAGTGGCAGTAATAATATGAGAACACTGTAACTGAGCTTCTGATCCACAGAGGTTGATCTGAGAAGTCTGATCTGCAGGCAGAGTATTTCTTAAATTGTTTTTTCCTCTATCCATGTGGTAAGACTGCACAGAGGTGATGAAAGATAACCCTGCGGAGACCAAGTTCTGGTCTGTCAGTTGCGTAATTAAATATGAGCAATGTTGTGACCAGAGGTTAAGGGTGTTTTGTAGCCATTACAATGCAACTTAGAAGTGGAAAGGATGATGAAACACTTGTAAAAGAAATTGGCTTAAACACAAACTAAGCCGTTTCCTTCCTTCTATCCTGGACTTCGTATTAACAACAGACTTCATGCATGTGCTCTGAAGCGTTCTTGGCTGTGGAGTTCTACAGGGACAGCTTATTAGTCCACAGCCTAGGTCCCTTTCATGTTTTACTTCAGGTCCTTTGCTTTTCCTAATCTTGTCGCTTTTCTAAATTCCTTTCTCCTTGCAAAAAATGAAGAAAAGCATTTGCATTTTGGTTTAGATGAAAGAATGCTATCGAGTCAATTCTTGATTTTTTTCTAGCCTGGGCTGATGCTGACCTTCTGGTTCAATGGAAGATTGAAATCCTTTGGCCTTCAGGCTACTTCTAGGCTATATATCACTGTGATGTTCCCAGAAGTTTAATCTGCTATTTGCAGTTTGAAATAGCAATATTGGTTCCTGGGCAGAATGGTGCACAGAGTTATCATCATGTTCCATTCCGTGGAACCTGTAGTTGTATCTGTCTGGATCTCAAAGCCATTTTTTAAAAGGTGGGAGTAGTAAATAGTACGTAACGGTCAGGAAATTTTCTAGACAGAAAGGCTTTGCCTTCAGAGACATTTCTCTCCTTTGATGGTTGACTTAGACCTTAGTCCTGAAGCGCAGGTTGTGAAAGTGGGACTGACTGATGTTTGTTTTGACTTTACCTGTTGAGCTTCTATTTGACAGTAGTAAAAGAAGCTTCTCTTTCTTAGTAGCAGCAAAGAGAGTATTTAAAATTAACCTGTTAGACATTGTAAAATAGATATATATTCTGTAGCAATAATTCAAAGGCATCTAGGTTTTGATTTAGTAGTTGGCTCAGAGAAAACATGTAGTTGTGTGGTGCTGATCAGGGCGAGATATCTGTTTTTAAGGGTACAGCACTTTAAACAGGAACTTTGCACTGAAAAAGTTTACTCCTTACAGGCAGTTCCAAGGCTGCATCTTTGCACTGGACAGGTGAGCGAGCTGTCAGTGTCCTCTTGCTGGGTCTCCTTCCTGCAGCCTACCTGTATCCAGGGCCAGCCGTGGACTATTCCCTGGCTGCCGCCCTCACGCTCCACGGCCACTGGTAAGTACAATAGGTCCCTCCGAGTTAAGAATGAAGTCTGATAGTCAGGATGGCTCTGAGCCTTAGGCCTTACACCTGTATATGGCAGTACGTCTGCTGACTTATTTCCTGATCTAGTATAAAACACCTGGAAGGAGATGCAAATGAAGTCCAAGACGTTCCAAGCTCTGTGACAGTCACGATCTTTGAGAGGGCTAGTTGTCCCTTGGTCTGCCTTTGTCACACTGTTCTCTCAGTCAGACAGCAGGATACATCTTACTATTAAGGAATCCACAGGCATTCTCTAGTGTTTTTCTACACAGTGTCTTACCTTAGAAGGATGTTCTTGCCACTTGCTATGTAGAATCTTGGATTTTTTTTATTTTGTAGAAGAGTCAACGTTGTATTAACAGAAGGAACAGCAACTGGACAGATCTGTATAAAACAAGTTGTTCTTCTAAGGTTCCGTGCTGTGGGCTGGCTTTAGTACATCTCAGTGGTGATGAGATCGTGCATCATGAATTCACAGCAAATGTTCCACTCAAGCTGAGACCTTGATCATTATTTTCTTGATTCCTGGGAAGTGGATGTTTGCTCATGTTCTTGAGTGTAGTTCTGCTGTGATTTTTCATGTGAGTAGGCTAGACAAGTCTATTTAGGAGTGGATCCAGCTGCATAGTTGGCCTACTGGTCTGTAGTTCCTTCTCACGGAGATACAGCAGATAGGCAACTTCATGGTACTCTGGGATGCCAGGTTTTCTTAAATCTCAGCTTTGCCCTTATGAAGGTATACCAGGGATTCTTGCACTTTCCTCACTGTGGCTGGGAGCTTCTTCCCAAAGCCCTCACATTGTAGTACAGAATTCATCTGAAATGTGGCTGTCCTTGAACACATTTGGCAGAGCTTTTTCAAATACAGAACACATAAAGCTAAGCTTGCCTGCCTTTGGGGCATTTCTTCACTTTTTTGGTCTGTGCATGTACTGGATGTGACCATGTGGGGAAATTCCAGGCAATGGAACAGGTTGTTGCAGGTTGATGTGTTGAAATGGGCTCTGTAGATGACCCTTTGTGTCAGTGCACGCACATTTCATTACTTGGTGAATGTCTCTCATTGACAAAACTTGTCAAGATTGTTTATACTAGAAGCCCCTTTTCAATAAGCAGTGTGGGGACTTCCTCCATGAGAAAAATGTCTTGTTGCTCTGCCGGTAACTTTCATCAGAGTGAATTCCTTCTGCATTTGTGTGGGTTGTTTTGTTCTCTTCTTAAGCTGGAAAGTTTCTCCAGTATTAAACTCTTATATTGCACAACATTGTTTTAAAAACCTAAAGGCGTTCCTATGTACGAAGATTCTCCTCTTGCATTTTCATAGGTACTCAGTATTAGAATATCTTTAAAAGAAAAAAGATCATTTGCTTGCCGTAAAAGTTAATTTGATCGCCGTAACAGATCAGATAATCCCTCTAGTAGCTGATCAGAAACTGCTATGTTTTTCCTTAGGAAATCTTGTCCTAAAATATGTTTGAAATAGTGCTTCAGATGTTTAGGTGGTTATCTGTCCAAACATCAATAGACTTGCTCAGGATACCTGAGGCCATGTTTGTCTTGTACCATTTTTGCTGGCATGTTATAAAGATCTCTCTGCCCAGTTAAGCTGCTGCGTTGTGATCTGTGGTAGGTTGTGCAACTATCACTCATCAGCTATTTCTCGCTAATTCCCTTCCTTGTTTTCAGGGCCACTGGTCTTTTCCCATGAGGACTTTGTAGTGTGCTGTAAAGTCACGCACCAGTTTTTCTGAGAAGTCTTTTAGCATGGCCCAGTCTTATTGTGCCATGCAAAGAAAAGCTCTTATGCAAATCCTTTATCAGCACCACAGCCGAGGGGCAGCCTGTGAACCCCCCATGGGGTTTGCCTTACTTACCTGCACTTTGGAAGGCTCCAAGTGTGGGTAAGTGCTGCTTGCACTCCTGACCGTATTCCACTGTCAGTTGTAAAAACTAGCTGTAATAGTTCGGGAGTAGTGGCCTTTTAGACTGCTTCTGCTTTCTGCTTCTCTTCTGTGTATTCAGGGGTTCCTTGGACCCCTTTTCTCACTTTTGACATCTTTATGGTATTAGAGCCCCATCTAGGTGAAACTGAGCTCAGTGTTTGCTTGCAGTGGCATCAGCTGCAGGACTTTGAACCTTGCGAGGTCAGTAGTGTGTCTTAATTTGTGGGACACAGGTCCAAGGCAAAATCCTAGGAAGAAAATTTTTACATTAAATATGGTTTTCTTTTTTACCAAGTGGACATCTGTCGCTGCAGAAAGCAAATACAATTGCACTTTCGGGAAGAGAACTGTAGTTCAGTAGCATCTTCTGTCTTCGTGTTGTTGAATAGTTTAAATGTGGACAAGAGTGTACTTCCAGTCTGACAGATGTTGGAAAAAAAACCAAAGCATGCTAATTTTTGTTTGCCACTAATCTAAAAATGCATTCTGGGATCTTATGTGCATTTGAAACCATGACTAGTCCCAGAGCCACACCTTGTGGTTCAGGCGAGAAGGGTATTTTCTTTGGTTTCTTTCCTTCAGTCCTTGGAAATCAGGTAAGCTGCCCCGTGTTTCTTCGAGGCAGATTTTACAGATGCTTCTGTTCAAAAGAGCTGTGCTCAACACCTTGTTTCCTCAGTACCATTAAGAAAACTCTGAGCCAATATGTATATTTTTTTAATACAGTACGTGGTATGTTGTTTTGGTTTGCTTTGCTTTTTTCAAATAGATGCATTCTTCTTGAGTGGGAAGTGGATATTCTTTAGGAAAGGTGGATGATGGCAGGTTTAAAAAATGATGTGTGTGAACTATCTTAGTAGAATGCTCACATCAACAGGGTGAATTTCAGTGAGGAATGCTCTTTGCTGATTTCAGCTTTTTCCTCCCTCTTATTCCGTAGGGGTCTTGGACAGGTTATAACTGACTACGTCCATGGAGATACATCCATTAAACTGGCCAATACTGGTTTGTATGTACTGTCGGCCGTTACCTTCGCTGGCCTCTGCTACTTTAACTATTACGATGTTGGTATCTGCAAGGCTGTTGCCATGCTGTGGAGCCTCTGAGGTGTGACCGAGTCCCTGACAAACGCGATTGTTCACTGCTGCCTCTGCTTCGTCATATTTTACCGACATGTTTAATGCAAAAGAAATGAATAACCGAGGGTCCATAGTATGCAGCAAGTTCAGAGCTAGTCTTTTAGAAATAAATATCCATTGGTTTGGTTTTTTTTGATTTATGGCAACAGCAGTAAAAATGTTAGAAAAGTAGATTTAAAGCGGGTAACGGCCAGGTGAGAGTGAGTTGATTTAAGCTGCACTGTAAATTGGGAGGAAATAATTACATCAGTGACAGACTTACATAGCTGAAGGCAAGTTTCCTTGTAATGGCAACTTTAATGAGTGTTTTTCTAAAACAGCTGTTGTTTGGTTTCCTGTTTTGTAAAACAAACCTGACTTGCAGAAAATTGAACTGTTATTTTTGACATCACAATAACTGAACGATATGTAAGGCACGCCCTGTAACTTGGACCCTGCGAGGTGACATAGAAAAGGGAATACTTTTTTCTTAATCCATACAATAAAGAATTTACAGAAATTGTGTGTCTATGCTTCTGAATGATTTTTACTAATTTTGTGTTACTTGAAATGTTTTCTCTGCAGATAGTTTGGGTTTTTTTAAATCAAAGTCAAAACTAGTTCATACTCTTGCATTACTGTTCACACTGTTACTCTGCATTACTTCATTGAGGTGTTATAAAACAAAAATATTTTTATATGTATTGTCCTTAATACTTAAAGAGGTGACTTAGACTTGACTTAATAGAAGAGTAATGTCCATTATAAAATACAGCAATAATGGATGTAGGAGAAAAATACTTTTGCAGATTAGTTTTAGGAGCCATAAATAGCATATGGCTTTCGTAGTTTCCCTAGAACCTGTATGTTCATCTGCAAAATTTTTTTGGGTTTGTTTTCTGAAGAAACACTGGTACACGGTTTCCTAGGTAACTGAAAGGACAACAAACAGTAACCTTTCTGTCATAGCTTGGCACGAGACTGATGCAGGATGCTGTTCTGTGTCTTTGGGTTTTAGAGCATTTTAGCAGGGGAAAGGAAATGTTCATTGGCCAAGTGCAAAGTCTGCCTATGAAATACAGTATCTAAAGCAGTTTTCTCTCCCTCCCCAAAATCAGTCTGCTTCATCTGTGAGACACCTAATTCAAAAGCTGTTTGATTAAGAGGCAGTAAAGACTTTAGGGGCCAAACTGTACAGGACCACATAGGCACACACATTCTTGTTTCTTCATTGTGTAAATTTCTTCTGTCTGACTGGGAAAAGTTTTTCTTCTTCTTTTTGCCAAGAATTTCATTTTATTTTCCTTTATAAGATGCTAATTTTTATACAGACATAAGGTAGCTAAAAACATAAAACTGGCTTGCCCCGGATTAAGAATGAATAAGATTTATTTTATAAAAAGCCAAAATTATTTTAAGACTGTTGACATATGTCATAGGCTGTGACTTTCATTCTGACTTAAGTTAGAAACTTATCTTCATGGTTTCATCCACTTCATCCTCTCTTGACAGTTTCTTGAGAATTAGTTTTCTTAAGTGGCCTTCTTTCTCAAAGGCCAAGAACATTCCTTGTTCTAATGAGTATTCAAACTTAAATGCTTTGGAGCTGTAAGATGTAAATGTCTTTTTGAAAAAGATTACATTGCTTTCACCAGGAATTTGTTCGGGAACTTCTCCTTCCTGAGGAAATAATAAAGGAATGGGTTAGTCCCACCACAAGACCTGAGCAGTTTGGTTTTTGCTCACACATGTTGGAATTCTTAATTTTGCCTACTCCTCATGTATATGTAAAGTATGGAAAGCACATACTTACCCTAAATCGAACTATCATTTTTCCACATTCTTTCTCACAACACATGTAGTAACTTTTATCTTCTACCCGGACGCTGAATGCAACAGGCATCCCTGCTGAAGGTGTGGTAGTTTTGTAACAGTGGATGCTGAAGTGCATTCCGTCACCTAAATAGGAATTCTTTATTATTAATAGTCTGCTCAGGAGAGAACTGCAGCAATTGAACCATTCCACCGGCAACTGGTGTCTTCCCAGGATACTCTCGCTGACAAGAGAGCCAGGACTTGAATTTTTATGACTGCTGGTAGCACGTATTTGACTTTCTGCAATCATCCAGTAACCAAGATTTTGAATTTGCAAGAAAGCATGCAAAGTCACCAGTTAGTACAGGTAGAATGTTCAATTATGTTCAACAAATATGGTTCTGAATGAATTCTGGAGGGCCCCCCCAATAAAATCAAAGCCAAAATCCCAAGTACCTTGTTAACTACGGCTTAGGAGAGAGTAAGAGCTTTTAGTGCTAAATATACATTGTCTGTTTAAACCTAAAAAATATTTTTTATAATCCAACACACACACAAAAAGGGGGATTAAGAATTTAGTTTGTGATCAGGGCTAACCCAAAATCTTAGCAGCTCTTTTTTGCATGGGACATCCCTCAGTCCAGTCCAGGAACCTAATCCGTTACCAATGCCCCAAGACACACAATTTCTGCTCTCGTAGTTTAGCTTTATTCTTACAAATGAAGCTTAAGTCTTTCTGCTCAGTCTCATAATGTAGACTAAAGAAACAGTGCAATGGTTATAGTATGTGTTTGAAAAATGGTGTACCGGATTTCATCTCCTGATCGGTCACATCTTCAAAAGCTGCCATGTTTAAATCGGGTCGAACCACAAGCAACTGGCTGTTTACATTTCGAAGGACTCGAGGAAGTGTTTTCTCCTTACAAAAGGCATCGCATTCCAGCCCTGTAGAAATATTAAGGAAAGAGGGTCAAATATTATAGCTGGAGTCTCCTCAGATGTTAACAGATCACTACAAGCTTAATCTTGTCATTAAGGATACCAGGTGAAAGAAGTTCTTAGAATGGCAATCATCTCAAACCAGAGGAGGCTGGGTCATTCTTTCCACCTCTGGCTTGTAGTAGCCTAGACAAGACAGGAGGATTTCCCAGGATATAGCAGCCTGCATGTATGAGCAAGAGGAGCCGCTGTATCTGTTCATGAGAGTTTGGAAACAACAGTTTTCTATTTTGCCCAACAATTAGGATTTCATGAAAAGGTCCTTCTGTAAGGGAAGCCACTACCCTGTACCTTTGGAGGAAATAAAACAACACCAACTTCAGGAGAAGGTGAGCTGTAGCTCTTCTTTTTTACAGTTGCCGTTATCAGTTTGAAAACTTGTTCTCTAAGGCACACAAAGCATTTGTGGGTTAGTAAGCGTGAGCAGGTCAGTTCAGGTAAAATTGATAAAGAGGTTAATAATGATGAGCTCTCAGCTTACCATCATCGTCATCTTGGTTCCGAGTGAGCAATGAAAAAAAGGAAAGAAAAAAACAACATTAAGCTCTGCCCCCACAAAAGAAACCACTTTCTACACAGTTTTCTTCTGCAAAATTGGAAGCCAGCCAGCCACCTACGCATTTCCAGCTGTGCTCCCCCGTGTCAGTCACTCACCAAGCTGAACTGTTGTAGCTGCAGAGTGTGTTTTTATTTGTGAGCATAGAAATTCAACAGAATAATGAAACCACCAGTCATACGAGAACTGGAGTTACCACCAAACCAAGAGGCATGCAAAATGTTTTAGGGTTACTTAGGGGTGAGCAGCTCAAGTCAGTTTAAGCCTATAACCAAGGAATCAATGGCATGCAAACGTTTGTTTTCATCAGCACCTTTATTCTAAGTGAGCAAAAGGACAAGAATCAGTCATCACCAACTGCTTCTGAAGAGGAGACGGTTTTCTCACTAACTTTATCCTATAAGATTGGAAGTTATCCACTTACTCCAAGTCCACTCACAGTGTTACAACCCTTTGAGGGTCCTTTATGGGAATGTATAGTATGAAGCAACAGATATTTCACTGGCTCTGATACTTGGCTAACAATACTTCAAACTGAAGCTTATGGGAAAATTAGGTGAAATCAGACTGCTAAAGAAATTGATTTTAATCAGTATTCAAACAGAAAAACTTTCTAAATGCTTAAGGTGTTCCGCAATAATATAATACTGACTTGGTAACACACTGGGACAGCTGTCTCAAGCTCAGATTCTTTTTGCAGTGAAACGCCTGGCTCCATAATCTAAGAACTATAGTTCTTCTAAACGGGTGGGGATTGTCAGTGCTTTGAGGATTGCTCAGGTAACAGGATTCCTCAATACTAGGGATGCCAGCCCAAGGAAAGGACTGACTTGTGAATCAGCTTTTGATCTTCATGCAGAAAGAAGACGCTGTGTCTCTTTCAGTAGTGGGTTGTAATTACCTGCAAAATAGAGGCAGAAATTTTGTCCAAGTTGTACTGCACACACAAGAATCTCTTCACTCATCTTCACTCTGCCAAAAACACATGGAGATGATTCACAGTTAAGAACAATGCCTCTTCCTGTATAAGGCAAGGGAGTTCTTGGGCTAGTTCTCCTCTGGTGCACAGTACTACAGCTGGTATGTTTCACTACCTGTTGAAGAACTGCTTTTTAAATTTCTCCCTATCTTCAGTTCTAGCCATGCGCAGGGGAAAATACTACAAAATAAAAGTTACGTGGAGTCACCTGTATTGACTGGGACTTGAACTGTAAAGTCCAGGATTTCAGTAGTTTTACTGCTGTTGGGATGGTTGCCATAGGAAAGAATAATTCTCAGAAATAAGCACTGAAATATTTTTGTCTTAAAAAGTGAGATGGTATCATCTTCAACATTAAAATAGCATCTCCTACCCTTAAAGAAAAATGAGAAGAAGAATGAAGGGAATTATAATACAAGAGTAGAAGGTGTGGCAAAGAATTTCATTCTTTCTCTTCTCTGGCAGTAAACAGCTTTAAAATGTCCTCTTCTATGCCACTAACTTTGTGAAATGCAGGCTGTCACTTTCCTTCCTGTTTCATTTTGGTCTGTACCTCAGTAAATTTTTGGTTCATTTTCCTAAAACGCCCTCTGTGTATGAATGCTCTTATCCATTTTATCTATGTTTTTAGAAATAAAACTACTGAAAATAGCAACTAGCTACTTTACTATCTGCAAGATCTGATTTACTTGGCTTTGTGATGGTGTAAAATTTTTGGCCAGCTGCGCAAAGTAACATGCACACTGACAAATGTAATAAATGTGTTAAAGCTAGGTAAACAATGGGAAAAACTGGCTTTTGCACTGGGATTTTATTATGTAGTCAAAACATTTGACTTACTTCCAAGGCTCTCTTTCACCACTCGGAAAATACTTCTTATGCGAAACAACTGAGCAATGCCAACTTAAGTAAATATGCACACATCAACCTTAGGGATTGGGGTGGGTGAATCACAGCGATTTCTTTGTCCTTCTAATAAAGCACTTTGAGAGTGATTTTTTTCTCATCCTATTTTTCAGATAGTCTATAGTTCTAGCTGGTCTGTGCAAAGAGACACACAGGTTCATAGTAGAAGACTGCATTTTGTTTGCAAAAGCACATACCCAAGCCTTTGAAATGAAATAGCCCATCACTAAACATAGTGAAGTAAACCAAGAAGTCAAGGACTACTCTGTTATTCTAAAGCAGAGGGGAAGGCACAGGTAGGACATATCAAAAATGATTAAAGGAAAAGGTGGCCCTTGGTTTACTGGGTAAAACACATTAAACGACTAGCTTCTTTCTCCGAGGTGTAGTAAAAGATGGCTAGATCTTTTACCAAGCACGTTTGAAAGGAACGGTAGAAGCTAAAAGGAGTTTTTAGCTGACTGTTCGGGGTAGCGTGCAATGACCCGCAGAAGCAGGGATGCGGGGCACAAGAGCAGGGCAGCGCCCCGGGGAGCTGCCGGTGAACGGGGGCTCCGGCTCCGGTTGCGGGACACCCTCCCTGCCCCGCCAGCCCCGGCGGAGGGCAGGGCTCTGCCGCTCGCTGCAGCCGCTAGACAGCGAGAGCTGCCGGTGCCACGGCGGGATGTCCCGCCCGCGCCGCAAATGCACTAGGAGCGAGCATCTCCGCCCTCGCGGGGACCGGCGAACCCCCGTGCCCCAGCGCCGGGAGGCAGCGGTGCGGGGCCCTCCGCCTGATGCGCTCTGTCCCGGGGGCAGCGTGCTCCCCCGCCGGGGCCGCTGCCAGTTCCTCCCGCCGCTGCAGCCCCGGGGGCGAGGGTGGAGGGGATCCTACCTCGCTCCTCGGCGAGCGGAACGATGCGAGACAGAGGGGCGAGAGCGGCCGGCGGGGAGGGGGGGACCACCAGCGCCTGCTCCTGCAGCCGGACCCCACCCGTTCCGCAACCCCCGCCCGCTCCCCGCGGGTACCTCGGAGCCGAAAGCCGTGCGGCTGTGGAGCCCCGTCTGGGGGTGGGTGTCAGCGCCGTCTCACCTTCATGGGCTGCTGGGGACGGCGAGGAAAGCGATCTCTACTGCGGGAGGTGGCGGCGGTTCAGGCGACCTAGGGAGGGGGACTTTACAGCGGCTTGCATCACTGTACGACAAAATAAGCCGAGTGAAAAAAGCTGCAAAGGAAATGAGGACTCTTTCCCAAGATAATCTGTCTACGTCTGCATTTATTCTGCGGCACTTCCCCCCCGCTTCCCCCCCCACCCCGAGAAAGAAAATCATGCAAATCTGAGGGTACAAAAGCTTTTTGCCACTCCCTTTATCTCGCACAGATGTGGTCAAAGGACGTCTTGTTTCTACACCAGCGTGTTGCTGTTTGTTTGCTTGGTCCATAAAGTCTCAAGTAGCAGTTTTGAAACAGGTACTAGCTGTCCGCATGTAGTCTTCCCCCTTCTCCACCCCCACCCCTGCAAGTTGCCCGTAAGCATTGCATCTGCCTTTGGGGAAGCCAATCCAGGATTGAAAACACCTTGCGTCTGTTTTTTTATAACAACAATACCAAGGAATATACCACTGGTGCCTGGTGGGAAATATTCAAATTATCTTCCATCCCTTTGTATATAAGGAGCTTCAGGAGAGGAATTTAGGCTCTTAACAGGGAACCAGCCAGCCAGAAACTGTGTCTGGTTGTTGAAGCTGGATTAATAGATAGCTTGTAATTTGCCATCTATGAATTGTTTCCCAGGTATGTATTACTTGCAAATAAATAAAAAGGTGATGGTCATTGCTGGTACCTGACTGCTACAGCTGCTAAGCATGATGATTTTCAGAATGTAAGTACTGCCTTTGGTGGTTGTGGAGTGCTGCAATAGTAAATGCTGGGTAGTGACGGAACAACTGAGGCCATAAGAAACCAGAAAAGTGAACTTGGGAATGGATAATTAGCCAATATTTTGTATAGTTTGTAGAACTTGTTGGTGTTAACTGGAATCTCTGTGCCTTGTTTTTCTGTTTATACTGCTGACTAGTAAGGCATTAGGGCGTTCAGCTGTGTAGCTCTGTGGGTGAACTGAAGAGGCTCAGGTTTTAGCCCTGGACTGGGGGTGGAACCCCTCACCAAACCCTCAAAAACCACCAACCAAACCTAAGACCTACAGTGTTCTGTCACCCACCCACATGCCTGTTATTTGTCCTGGAGGAAAAGAAAATAAAACAAAAAGCACAATCTAGGTCTGCAGGGAATACTTTAATGTCTATATTATAAAACTAGGGAGATAATTTTGAGGTTAAAGGTGCATCTTTCAACATTATCTGAAATAATAATCCTAAAATTCCTGTCCATTTTACTAATAACCATGGATTTCAACTGTTCTACACACACGTTTTCATTGACGTGTGAAGACAAAAACTGTGTGCTACAGAAGTTTATAATCTTTCTTTAAGTTGTTGAAAGATATTAATGAAATTAAGAAGAATTTTAAGAAGTGTAAGAATTTAGCAACAGAGTAAAACCTCCTCTTTCTGACAGACAAAAGTACATCTTTGGCAGCTACTGCTGCCAATATTCTACAATATTCTGTCATTCCCTTTCAGCTTCCTGTGTTGTTACATGGCCTTCAGTTGTGTGAAGTTGTGTTTACCTAAACCTGTATACCTGAGAGATATCCAAATCTGATTGAAACACCTGGATCTAGCTGATTTCTGTATACAACAACTGTAATTCTACCATCCTGGTACTTTATTTGAATGTTTGGTTCTTACAGAAAAAAAAAAAAAAGCTTCCTAAATTTAACTGGCTTCTGGCTCTGGTCACTCATTTCTGTGCATTTTCCCGAGAGCCATTTCATAACAAATAGTTCCTTTCTGTGAAGTACGATCGAACTGGCTCTTGATCTTTTTCAGCTATTTACATTAAGATCACTAGTGAAACACTAAATAATATTGTGCTTGGTACCAAAATCTGTGTGAAGGCACCAAAACCAATACCACTCAGCCGAGATTGTTTGTTTTGTATTAACTGCTGGCATGAAGCTGTCAACAAGGAGGACTTGTTCTTTCTTGTCAACCTTTGAGATCCTAAAAATTCTAAAATAGGTCATTTAGCACATTAAATAAAGGATGTTTTCTTCTCTTTGTATGTATTTGCATTTATAAGGACCAGGGTCTAACTCATAATGATAGCATTTATTATAAGTTTTAAGCTTTCGTATCTCCAATCTTAAAG
Organism: Pterocles orientalis; assembly: GCA_011057875.1. Taxonomy (NCBI): domain Eukaryota; kingdom Metazoa; phylum Chordata; class Aves; order Pterocliformes; family Pteroclidae; genus Pterocles; species Pterocles orientalis. The sequence continues at coordinate 491,249 of WKFP01014334.1, forward strand.
GAACTGGAACTAGTTTTAGAGTGAAGGCTTAGACAATTTTTTTTTTTTTTTGGCCTGAGCTTTCTCCATAGGCTACCACATCTGTAAGGTACTGAAAGCGGCAGAACAACTCGGATGTTTCATTTATTCTAGTTCAGGTGGTCTGTTAATAAAAACATCTTAACATAGTAATGGTAACACAATTAGGTAAACGCTTTAAGAACATTTTCTGAGCATATCCTTTCACATCTGTTGCTTAATGTGTAGATAGTATTGCTAATAACATAAAAATTTCTAATATTTTTTGAGAATTAAACGAAGTGGGCCTTGGCAGCCTATGGAATATTGTTGCTGCTTTGGGGAAGTATTTAGTTCTTGTTCTTTGAGTGGTTTCATTTCTTGGCCTGAGTTTTGACTTTCAGAGCCTATTTGGATAACGTCTGTTAGGTTAAGATCCTTTTTTTCACTTAAAAATAGAAATTAAAGATGCAAAAAAAAAAAAAAAAAAACCAAAACAAACCCAGAGGAAAAATTCCCTTTGCTCCAAAATTACTTCAAATTCCCGGCCCCACCCTTCCCCGAGCCGGCCTTGCCGCGGCCGCCGCCTCCCGGGCACCGCCAGGGCCGCAGGAGGCCGGGCCAGGGCTCCGGGCCGCGCTCCAGCCCGCCTCAGCTGCCGGCCGTGGGAGCCGCGGCCATCGCCCCTCTCCCCGCCGCGGCCGCCCGCTCGCGCGCGGGCCGTTAACGGCTGCCGGCGGCCGCGAGACCCGCCAACCGCCCGGGGCCAGCACTGCCTGAGGAGAGAGGCCCGGGCAGCGGGGGGACCTCCTGGGCGGAGGCGGTGCCCCGATGCCCGTAGGGGTGGGGGGTACCGGGGAAGCCTAGGCAGGGCTGGGGAGGGCCGGATCCCTTTGGGACAAGGCGGGGTCGGCCTCAGCAGCCCCAGGCCCACCACACGCGCCCTGCAGCACCCCTGTGAGCCCCAGGCTGGCCTGGGACTGTTCCCTGCAGCCCCGACCGGAGCTCTCGCTGTGCTCTGGCAGCCCACCTCCCTGCACTGAGGAGAGCTCCTGTCCAGAGGAGGCTGCAGGCGTGCTGGTTACAGGTTTTACACGTTTTTATAGAGAGGTGTTTTCCAGTTGCACAAGATAACCGCTTACCAAATACCATATTGTGCTTTTTATCAGGCAATGATGACAAGCAACACACAAAAGTCTGATGAAAACAGAAGTAAACGTAAAAAAGAGATGGAGGTACTGTATGAGGAAGGGAGGGAGGGCCTGGACCCTTCTGGCCCCTGGGGATGAAGTGATGAACCCCCCCACCCATCCCCATGTCTGTCCCTGGCACTGCTGTGGATTCGAGCTCCGTGTCAGTTCATGCAGGTTACAGGAAACATGTGCGACTGTAAAATTTCTCTTAGTGTTGGAAGTCCAGCAAAATTGGGTGTGCACTGCCATGCAGTTATGCAGGGCTTCTCGAGAGTGAGCCTCTGAAGTACACCAGCTCTGACTGGTACGAGCAAAGATCTCAAGCTGTTAGTCCCCACGCGGTCCCCTAGTACCGAGATGCTGTGCCCGTTCATGATGGATGGTGGTGATGGAGCCAACAACAGTTGCACTTTCTTTGAAAACAGTCTCCCAAGACCTTTTAAAAAGTCCTCTTTTTTTTTTTTTCAGTTAAACTCTGTCTGTGCTAAGCTTAAGTCCTAGAGCCTGTGTTCTGTGGTTTTTTTATGTGTTCTGTTACTAGAATGAAGCTTCTGAAAATCCTCAGTTGTCCTCCCTTGACAAAGCAGATTTGGCTTTTTCTGAGGACTCGCAGTCCCTTCACAAACCTGAACCACTGGAAAAAGTTTTAAACGGTGATGTATTAAATATACTGACAGTAACTATGTAGTGACCTCATTGGACACTGAGATTAAAATTAATTCAAATGTTTAAATAAAACTACTTGTTTCTTTTAACAGAGATGAACAAAGAAATTAAGAACTTGTTATCAAAATATGGCCACATTTTAAGGCAAGTTAACTTTGTCCTATTTGTACAGCACTTCTCTAGATAAGATGAGTTACTGTGGCTGCAGTTGAGAGAAATTAGTGCTGAAAACTAATCAAAGACAGATCTTGAAATAAAATGCTGTTTCTGTTACAGCAGAGAACAAATTTGTTCAGAAACTGAGTATTGATGGACAACACGTTTTTAAGTAAAGCATAAAAGCAGCTTTAAGTAGTGCGAAAGTTAATGGCTTTAGTATTGATTTTAACTACAGATTTTTTCAATTAAGTGAGAGAGCAGCGATGGACGCTTCTTATGTCCAAGAACTTGATGGAATCTTAAAAGAAGCGAGGACCATAGAAAGCCACTTAAAACAGAAAAGGGAGAGTCTGAAACAGAGATTCACTGTGATCACAAATACTCTGCAAAGCTAAATGGACTTTGTTAGATTGCAGAAATGCAGAGCAAAACTTGTAGTATATTTTATGTATTAAAATACAAACTATGATGAGTGCTATGAGTGTTTCATTTCTAGCCATTCAGGAAACTTACAACAACTTTGGCAGCAATTTATTTTTTAAATAGTACAGTACACAGGGTAGTGGTAGTGAGTAAAGAAAATAATACTAAATATCCATTTAAAATCCTGTGACTCCAAGGGATTCTACACATTAAAATGTCTTTTTTTTTTTCACTTGCTGACCCATTGCTTAGGCTGTCCCTGTGCTTCCATCCCTAGAAAATATTGGAAGCATTTGAAAAAGAAAGTAGAATGAATTTTGCATTGCTTGGCTTTAAGGCTATGGAACTTCAATGTAAGTGAAGTCAGAAGCAGCCGTAGTATTTCTCATGTCACTGCTAAGGATGTTTTTTTCTTCTACTGTCACAACCAATCTTTTGCTCTAGAGCATTGTATACAAACATTTCTATGAAACATAGAATTTTGCAATGTAAGCGGAAAAGGACCTCAGATTATTTCATATTAACCATTTTCTGTTTTTTTTTTTTTTCTTTCTACTTTAGAAAATATTTTGGTGCTAAAATGTTAGTAAAATATACTTGCAATCTTAGTACCATTTTGTCTCGGAATATAGATTGAAAAGATCAGCTTATAAATAGGAGAATTCTATTAAGAATACTACTTTGGGAAGTGTATAAAGAGTCATAACATCTTAATTTGAAAATATTTTTAAATTACAACTTTTCAAATGAAACTAAGGCCATTTTGATATAAACACAAAAGCACATCATCAAACCTTTGCTAGTAATGTCAATAAATAACTCGATAATAACATAATCTAGGATTACACTGCTATTTCATTTTGTTATTTAGATACATGAGTATTGTTTGCTGTATATCCAGTTTATTTAAGGATTCTTCTGGAGATTTGTGAGCACTTTTTCTTTCTTGTCATTTGACTCTGTTAAAAACGGTGAAACATAAAGTGTACAAAGCACCATTTGTACAAATTTTGAGGCTAATGTAATAAAGAAAAGTGCTAGATAGTCCTGTTGCTAGCAGAAGATATATCTTTACCCCAGTACTGTGTATTAATTTTCTCTTTAAATCCTTTCAGACTTACTCAATTGTCCTTTCCCTCCTTGTGTTAGAAAAAAAGACTCAAGCAACTGTGCTACCTGTCAGACTGATGCTATGTAAAACAAATAATGAGAGAAACTGGACATCTAGAGTGAGATTTTTCAAGCTATTTAGCTACCTAAAGGTACAGATATGTACTTAGTAGGATTTTCAAAGTGCCTAAGCATGTAAGCGCCTTACATGCTTAGGAATTTTTGAAGATCCCTTAAGGTGCCTATCTGCATCTTTAGCATCTAAAGACTTTCAAAAATCTCACCACTAGTCTAAATCATATTTTGCCAGTCTCTTACTTTTTCCTAATAATTGCATCTCATTTTGTAATCTGTCTTGGTAGTGCTGTTTAAACAGAAGAAAGTAAGATAAAAAGAGAAGATTTTGGAAGTTAAATTTTCTAGAATATTGTGCAGAGTGTTTCTAAAATCTACAATCATCTAGAATGACGACAAAAAAAATTTTAAATTGTCATTTATGAAGTGTCTGAATTTAGAAATATACCTAGTTATTTATGTAAACCTGTAAAGGAAACTTACACAACTTTAATTGCTGTTAAATATCTGCCTGTTACCAAAGTCAGAAGCTTGCTGCACATTATCTGTTCGTGCTTAGGAAAATTATGTAACCTTTTTAGATCACCTGGATTTAGATTATCCTGTTTTGGTTTGTGTGGCTAATATATCCAAGTTGCAAACCTTTGTCTCTAGTATTAAGTATTATTAAGAAGCAGAACTTAGAGAAATCTATTGGACCACATAATCTAAATTTCTTCCCTTAGGGGATAAAGAAGTCACAGTGTTACTGTTGCAGAAGTTTGCTCCATTTAAAACTTCATAAAATCCAATAAAAATTAGTAAAACTGTCCTTAAAAGAATGAAGAACTGCTTAGTCTGGTGTTCGAGTGCAGTTAAATTCAAGACATACCTCTCTAAATGATGACTTTTTCTACAGTGATTTCTTATGCAGTTGGTTGCCGTTACATATTATGAGTTGGATCTCTGTGCTAGTAAGGGGATTTTAGAATTTGAAGAGACATTGAAAATAAAGTCAGTGAGTATGGCCATAGTAACCCAGTTGAGATTATGAACAGTGTGGTTATGCTTATTAAAGGGAAGTCATTCAAAGCTTTGTAAGATTTTTGAAATAGGTGTTTGAAAAAAATTGTTTTAAAATTCCTAAGAGCAATAAAGCTTCTGGTTTTGCTGCATAACTCTATGTGAGGATATATATAAAAATAGCACTGACCAAGTAAAATGAATTTATAAAGTTCCTGCTTGAAATGGTAAGTTCAGAAAGTTTAAAACATCCATTGAAAATAAACCAGTCTCTTATTTTTTGAATTTAAAAAATACTTCAGCAATGGATATACCCTGTTACTAGTTGCTTTCATACGTAAATCTCTTCCTGCTTAAAAGGGAGCTTTCCATAATTACTTTGCTGGCTAAAAATACAGAGCGTTTTTCTGTTGGGTGCCCTTCAGTGTTCCACTCTATATATATGAGAATATTCATTAGACAGTTTTTCTTCTAAATTATTAGAAAATAAAGTTTTACTGTTTTCCTATTTGTCTACAGTTTATTTATCCTGCTAATGATGTTTCTGCACTGATTGCCTCTCATGGATTTTGGTATTTGGGAGAAACAAACTGATTTGTTTACTCTCTCTTTCTGATGTGAAACTAAAATCTCATTCATTCTGTCTGGGAGGAACGAGCTACACACGAAATCCAACTGGCACCCATCCCATCACTATCCGCTTTCCAGTTTTACTGAAGGAGGTTTGAACAGAAAATTAATTGGCTTTAAAGCTGCCAAATCTGATCAGCAAAGCTCAGCTAGTAGCTATGTTTTCTTTAAGCTTCTCCCCCTGTTGTTTAAGTGGTAGTGCCTTAGTAAATTAACAAGAACGTCTAAGATGACAGATCAGTAACAGAGTATAAATGGATTTTTAAAAAAAAAATGTGGAAACATCTTAGCCAAAGTTCCAACCCTCTTGAAGTCAAGGGGATTTTTGACAGCGAGTCTTTTGCATTTCTGAGCTTTCTGTGAGTACCTCCACAGTCTGGGAAGTGTAAGATTGCTCTTCTATTACCTAAAAGCTGAAAATGGAAAATAAGAGACAGCTTAGGTATTCAGCAAAGAGAATTCTTCCCCGAGAAAAGGCTAATTGTGCCTGTTTACTTAAAATGAAACTGCCTTTTAGCGTAGATGTAGGAATGTGGATCGTACTAGAAAAAGACCAAACTGAGTAGGTAATAATGTGTTTAAGGGTCATTATATTCTGTCTAGAACTCCCCAGAATTCAATTTTGCTAATCACAGAATCTCTGTAAGAAAAGATCAACTTAGTTTGCAGCAGAATATTTAGGATGAGTGATGATCTGTCCCATCTTAAGGACAGTGGAGTGGGCTCTCTCAAGGGCTAGGGCAGCTTTTAAGAGCTACTTAATAACATGGAACAAATATAGTCAGCACAGTGCATTTGCAAAGTGCTAGTGTTTCCTCTCGGCACCCTGAAGGACAGTGTCCATTTAAGGTCCATCACAGTTTGGAACAGCAGAGCACAGCCTGTCACTGGTCCTTCTCTATCTGATTTGATGGTTTCCGCTGGTGGGGCAACCAATATTCGTAAAGCTTTGAGATTCTTTGAGGTGCAAAATGGTTACTCAGATTTTGAAAGAAAACAAA
>WKFP01014334.1:504034-542835 GCA_011057875.1 Pterocles orientalis
TATTTAGCTACCTAAAGGTACAGATATGTACTTAGTAGGATTTTCAAAGTGCCTAAGCATGTAAGCGCCTTACATGCTTAGGAATTTTTGAAGATCCCTTAAGGTGCCTATCTGCATCTTTAGCATCTAAAGACTTTCAAAAATCTCACCACTAGTCTAAATCATATTTTGCCAGTCTCTTACTTTTTCCTAATAATTGCATCTCATTTTGTAATCTGTCTTGGTAGTGCTGTTTAAACAGAAGAAAGTAAGATATAAAGAGAAGATTTTGGAAGTTAAATTTTCTAGAATATTGTGCAGAGTGTTTCTAAAATCTACAATCATCTAGAATGACGACAAAAATAATTTAAATTGTCATTTATGAAATGTCTGAATTTAGAAATATACCTAGTTATTTATGTAAGCCTGTAAAGGAAACTTACACAACTTTAATTGCTGTTAAATATCTGCCTGTTACCAAAGTCAGAAGCTTGCTGCACATTATCTGTTCATGCTTAGGAAAATTATGTAACCTTTTTAGATCACCTGGATTTAGATTATCCTGTTTTGGTTTGTGTGGCTAATATATCCAAGTTGCAAACCTTTGCCTCTAGTATTAAGTATTATTAAGAAGCAGAACTTAGAGAAATCTATTGGACCACATAATCTAAATTTCTTCCCTTAGGGGATAAAGAAGCCACAGAGTTTGCAGAAGTTTGCTCCATTTAAAACTTCATAAAATCCAATAAAAATTAGTAAAACTGTCCTTAGAAGAATGAAGAACTGCTTAGTCTGGTGTTTGAGTGCAGTTAAATTCAAGACATACCTCTCTAGATGATGACTTTTTCTACAGTGATTTCTTACGCAGTTGGTTGCCGTTACATATTATGAGTTGGATCTCTGTGCTAGTAAGGGGATTTTAGAATTTGAAGAGACATTGAAAATAAAGTCAGTGAGTATGGCCATAGTAACCCAGCTGAGATTATGAACAGTGTGGTTATGCTTATTAAAGGGAAGTCATTCAAAGCTTTGTAAGATTTTTGAAATAGGTGTTTGAAAAAAATTGTTTTAAAATTCCTAAGAGCAATAAAGCTTTTGGTTTTGCTGCATAACTCTATGTGAGGATATATATAAAAATAGCACTGACCAAGTAAAATGAATAAAATATATAGTTTTATAAAGTTCCTGCTTGAAATGGTAAGTTCAGAAAGTTTAAAACATCCATTGAAAATAAGCCAGTCTCTTATTTTTTGAAGTTAAAAAATACTTCAGCAAGGGATATACCCTGTTACTAGTTGCTTTCATACGTAAATCTCTTCCTGCTTAAAAGGGAGCTTTCCATAATTACTTTGCTGGCTAAAAATACAGAGCGTTTTTCTGTTGGGTGCCCTTCAGTGTTCCACTCTATATATATGAGAATATTCATTACACAGTTTTTCTTCTAAATTATTAGAAAATAAAGTTTTACTGTTTTCCTATTTGTCTACAGTTTATTTATCCTGCTAATGATGTTTCTGCACTGATTGCCTTTCATGGATTTTGGTATTTGGGAGAAACAAACCGATTTGTTTACTCTCTTCTTCTGATGTGAAACTAAAATCTCATTCATTCTGTCTGGGAGGAACGAGCTACACATGAAATCCAACTGGCACCCATCCCATCACTATCCGCTTTCCAGTTTTACTGAAGGAGGTTTGAACAGAAAATTAATTGGCTTTAAAGCTGCCAAATCTGATCAGCAAAGCTCAGCTAGTAGCTATGTTTTCTTTAAGCTTCTCCCCCTGTTGTTTAAGCGGTAGTGCCTTAGTAAATTAACAAGAACGTCTAAGATGACAGATCAGTAACAGAGTATAAATGGATTTTTTAAAAAAAAATGTGGAAACATCTTAGCCAAAGTTCCAACCCTCTTGAAGTCAAGGGGATTTTTGACAGTGAGTCTTTCGCATTTCTGAGCTTGCTGTGAGTACCTCCACAGTCTGGGAAGTGTAAGATTGCTCTTCTATTACCTAAAAGCTGAAAATGGAAAATAACAGATAATGCAGAGACAGCTTAGTTATTCAGCAAAGAGAATTCTTCCCCGAGAAAAGGCTAATTGTGCCTGTTTACTTAAAATGAAACTGCCTTTTAGCGTAGATGTAGGAATGTGGATTGTACTAGAAAAAGACCAAACTGAGTAGGTAATAATGTGTTTAAGGGTCATTATATTCTGTCTAGAACTCCCCAGAATTCAATGTTGCTAATCACAGAATCTCTGTAAGAAAAGATCAACTTAGTTTGCAGCAGAATATTTAGGATGAGTGATGATCTGTCCCATCTTAAGGACAGTGGAGTGGGCTCTCTCAAGGGCTAGGGCAGCTTTTAAGAGCTACTTAATAACATGGAACAAATATAGTCAGCACAGTGCATTTGCAAAGTGCTAGTGTTTCCTCTCGGCACCCTGAAGGACAGTGTCCATTTAAGGTCCATCACAGTTTGGAACAGCAGAGCACAGCCTGTCACTGGTCCTTCTCTATCTGATTTGATGGTTTCCGCTGGTGGGGCAACCAATATTCGTAAAGCTTTGAGATTCTTTGAGGTGCAAAATGGTTACTCAGATTTTGAAAGAAAACAAAGTATTTTTGACAGGTGAAAAAGACGATACAAGGTGACAAAATTTTTTAAAAGAATTGCCTTGAAGCCTGGCTACCTCAGTACAGGGATACCTCTCACCCTGTCCTCTAATTTCTCCAGCTACAACTGGCAAGTAGTGATAAAGCAATTTTCCTGCCAGCAGTAGTGTCACCTGGCCCAGCTGCAGAGGGGCTGCAGGCAGGTGTCCCCCATGCCCTGCTGGAGCTCTGCAGGGCAGGCAGGCTGTTCATCCAGCCATCCCTGGCTTTTATTCTGAAGTGATGATGTCAGGCAGCTCTCTCCAGCCATCAGTGCTGCCTGCACACCATCATCCTTGCACCGGTACCTTTGCCGCCTGACCATCGCCGACCTGATGCCTTCTTCCAAGCAGAATATGTTTTCCACAATCCTTTTATTTGCCGTCAGCCTCCTGTTTGTTAATTTGTGGGATTTCCTCTGCTCTTTGCTGCAATTCATTCCAGGTAAAATGCATAAACAAACAAGTGCTTTTATCCCATCGTCCTGGAAAGGGGTTTTCTGCTGCGGTTAAGAGCGGCTGCTGACACAGGTCTGTAGAGCAATTTCATTTCTATGGATCAGAAATGAGGAACTAAGCAATTTGAAGTGTTTGTTGGCAGCCAGAAATTCTCTGTTGTGTGTTGAGAAGGTAAACAGGAGAGGCGAGTGCGTTGCACAGATTGGATTACTAGCAGATACTGATGGTTTAGAGCTGGAAAAGCTGGAGGCAGTGGATTGTCCCTGCAAGGAAACCTGCTGTGAGGCATGTAAGTGGGCTGTGAAAGGGAGGAGGATTGTTTAGAGCAGTGACATTACTGTAGCTTTGATGTGAACATGCAAGTGGGAAACTACCCCAAAGGGAAACTACCACCAAACTCTGTAATTTGTGCCATCATTGCACAACTTGAGCTGTATTTTTTTTTATTGTCTTAAGAGAGTGATGTCTGTTATCGCAATATAGGAACCAATAAAGATCATTACTTAATTCACCAGAATATGTGGGGTTTTTATGGTGATGGTGGTGTTTTCCTCCCCTTTGGAATCAAAAGATTGCTTCTGGGGTATCCAAAGATCTGAAAGGTTCTCAAACCTGCCTTGTTGTGCCACCAGAGCACATCCCTGGATACAAATCGAATCTAGGAGGTTTATTTTTCACTGCACATGTTCCTAAGTTGGTGTAAGGCATGTGTTATCAGCCTTATCTCACATCTGTGAGGCAGAAGACAGAAATTTCAGAGGCAGAGTAGTTAGTGCAAACTAAATAATCAAATATTAAGTCTAGCATTGGGAATATTATATAAAGCAACCTGTGGTATTAGCATTTCAGAATGTGATAAAGTACTTTTCTGCTGGGGAAAAAAGCTTATATGAGTAAATTTATGATGTTCTTTTGATCTGCTACCACATTGCAACAATTGTATAAACTTGGTTAAAGCGGGGCTCAGCTGAATTTGAATTCTCTTGCACTTTTCCTCTTTCATTATGCCTTGAAGAATTGCAGAATTGCATAGAAAAATAAAGAGCTGTGTTTCTTATCTTGATTTCCTGAGTGACATGAAAAGCTTGAAAATTTCCTCATTTTCTGTATCTTTTTGAAAATTACAGATTTTCCCTGACTTTTACTAAGGTCTTAGTGAAAAAGCTTGCTGATGTAGAATTGTCTCCATTTAGCTCCAAGGTGAGAATGTTGAATCGTGAAAAAGAAACCTCTCTATTATTTGTTCAGGCATTTGAGTGAAACGGTGCAGTGATAATAAAAGAAGTGTGAATAAAATTTATTCCATCTGGTATGTTTCCCATGACACTGGAAAAAAATTTTCTACCTTACTACTTGTTCATAGTGCCTTTCTAGAAGCGTTCCAAGGACTTGATTGTGTAAATCAACATTTAACAAAGAAATTACACTCTCTTCATGCAGCCCTGAAGTGTAGAATGTATTTCTACAGGTGTCTTGGGGAAAGCAACAAACATTTCACGTGCAAGAGTGTGCACAGTTCACAGCTGCTTTTCTCCCTTGCCTCCCTTTGACAAGCCTTTCTCCCACTCCTTTTCTCCATTTCTTTCCCCCTGTGTTTTCTGTCACTTCTTTTGTGTTCTTCTTTGCCTGTTAGCAAGGAAGTGGGTGACTGAGCCCCTGACAATGGGAAATCAACCAGCTAGATGGAACGAGGAGTTAAGTACGGGGACTTCTCAGCAGGCACAAGGCAAGTGCAACAACTTCAGAAATCAGTGTGGGACACTCAGGTGAGCCAAGGGGTTCAGCCCTGGTGAAGGCGGAGGGTGAAGGCTAGAGCCTGAATGGCAGAAATCATCAGCTACAGCAACTGAAGTTTGGGGTGGGGAAAGATTGCTGTCTTGTCCTGTTGTTCCAATCTGTGATTTACAGGGACCATAATGTGGCCCGTATCTTGTGCCAGAGGATTTCCAAATCTGAATTTGCATGAATCCTAAGGGAAAACAGAATTCTTGCTTCACTTTCCCTGCTTGGAAAATATCAACATAGGTTAAAATCAAAGTGTATTTGATATATCCAATGTGATTTCAATTTCACAGCTAGCAAGTGGCTTCTATGCTTCCTCTATCCACTGTTAAGATTTTCTGTCCCACCCGTTGCTGTTTAAGTACAATTTAATGTCTGATTCACTACTCAATCCCACTCAAAGCAGGTGGGGTAGCTGCTTCTGTACAGAAACTTTTTCAAGGTCCCTGTCCTTTTTTCCACTGTGTCTGGATATAAATAATCAATGATGGGATGTCAGTTTGTGACAGGCAGAGAAATCATGGCACACCACTCTTCGAATGGAAGCAGCACATAAACAAACAATGCCAGAGTATGATAACTCTGTAGTAATTACTTACAACCTTTAGAAAAGATTTGAGGAAAAATGACAATGCTGTATTTGGCACTTCCTCTGCTCTGATGTGCCAAAGTAAGTTTAGATCTTAAGCCTATTTTTTAAAGATTTGAGGTTAAATTGAAATTATAGTCCAGAAATTAGAATTTTTTTTTTTGAGAAGGCTGGTTGTAATCTTGTGCTGATTTTCAGGTATTATGTTCAAGCAAATACAGTAAGCCCCGTTGGGACTGTAGTGCCTTTGTTTTATTGCTTATGCAAGTTCTTCTGTCTTGGAGGGCAGCCAGAACAGTAGAGCAGAGTCGGTGTTTAATTTTGTTTACATGTCACTCAGCATGAAAAACCAGTCTGTCTCCTGTCTGTTGCAGAGATTGGTGTCTTCCTGGGTAGCTAGGTATTACAGCAAGTTAAGCTTTATGATCGAGCTCTTGTCTGAAGGTGATACGTCTTTATTACAACTGCTCATCAAGAGTGCATTCAAGCAGGACGTGTTTGTGTTCTGTTTGCTCAGTGTGTTTCAGAGTAGGTGCAGATGAGCATAACAGTTTTTAGTATCAAACTGTGATTAAATTTGGATGGTAGACTTTATTGAGATTTATTGGGGTTTTTTAATAGGGAAGAAGTGTAGGATGTGCAGCCGTGCTGGGTTTTTTTTCTTTTTTTTTTTTTTTTAAACAGAGATATGGTCACTTGCAGACCAGCAGCAAAACAATTTCTTTTGATGTGTTTATTCTGTATTGTACTGTCCTGCATACGTATTGCAGCAGCTGGATTTTTTCGGAATGAATGTAAGCATTTCCTGACAACATCTTGTTTCCAGATCAGACCAGTGGTCTGCAATACTGAGGCAGTTTACATAATGCAAGTAAAAGTTGCTTTTTTTATTTTTGCATGTGTTTTGCTGAGTTTAGAGAAGGTCATCACTTATTTTTGCCTTCTGTTTCTTGTCCTGAATCTCTTCAGAACAAACTCACCAGAATAAACTTCTTGGTTGGTTTTGGGGGTTTTTTTTTTTTTTTTTTTCCTTGCACCCCTCCTCTCTTCTTGGCTTTTCAAAATCGTCCTAGAATGACTTCTCATGTTTCTGAAAACTTCTGTATTGACTCGTTAGGGTATGATGATTTGATGACATTTTGCATGCATTACTGTCAGGATCTTCAGCTCATTTGAGTGGTTCCCAGAAGGAATCTTGCTATGCTTGTTTCTTTCTCCCTGGTCTGATAGGACAGGGTATTAGCTTACATCCTCGTTCTATACAGCCTGTTCTCAAGACACTTCCTAGACTGTGTGTTGAAATGGATTCTAACTTGATGAGTTCTAACCAGACCAAAATTCAGGAAGAATTACTAAGATGATTATGTGAATGGCAAGGCTATCGCAGGAGAAGGAAAAGAACCTGGATTGCTTAGCTTAGGAAGTGCTGTGGTTGCTCACTCTAAATACAAGGTGTGGAAAACACAAGAGAGGGAGAACTACCAAAGCCACCTAACAGTGCTGCCAGAAGGACAAGAGGGACAAACTGCCCTATGAATAATGTCCTCCTGCAAATTCAAAGGATTTTTCTCATCATCTGGGCAATGAGCAGTCTTCCAAAGAGGGCGTAAGTGCCAGGAAACTGTCACTTTCAAGATAGAGTTTATATCTGTGACTTTCTGGGACAGCAGTTGGGAGGAGATGACCCGCAAGATCTCTTCCAGTCCTATTCAGGCTCTTTTGTGAACTTTATCTTTCTAAATTCCCACATGTAGTTACGCTGCTCTCCAGGAAGTCTCTATGTAGTGCCATCCTTGGTCATGCCGTCTTTGTTTCTGCCTGGATGCAAAAATGTCTCCTTAGGGACACGTTGCTCTCATTTTTTCTGCATATTTTACATCTTTACAAACTTTAGCTTGGTCCACTGAAGCCACATTTCTGCAAATACTCGTGGCAGTCACTAAGCTTGCCAGGTTTTAGTTGATATGAAAAGCCTCTGCTTCCTTATGTCTAGGGAAATACCCTGAAGCACTAGTGTTGGGATCAGATTGAGTGCTTCATATAGGATTTAATCAGAACTTAATTGAATTTTAAGAGGGAGAGGATGTTGGTGGTTGGAGGTTAATTGCTTTAGCCCTGCAGACTGAATTCTTTATCTAGCTGACTTACCATATTAGAGGTCTAAAGAAGGATTTGAGGATTGGCAAGCCAGAGAACTGCATTGAAGGGATCTTGCAATTCACCTTCCTGCATGCCTAACATCCATTCTGTCTGTGGCTGTTCTAAAGAAGCAAGGTTAGAAAAACGCTGTCTGCCAGCTCAGTTCTTTTGCAGATATTCTCCTGTCTGAAACAGCAAAAAGTTCCTCTGTAGATGTGAACATGTGGCTTCAGTGGCTCAAGGGTAAATTGTGCAGCAGCTTCACTTAATCACCTGGATTAAAGAATGTAGGCTAGAAGCAGCAGTGGTGAAAGTGACTAGTATTGCTGCCTCTGAAAATCAGTATCAGCCTGGACTCTGGTGTGTGGTCTTGTCAGTACTAGAGCTGGTTCAGGAATAGATTTCTGTATGCTACGCTGTCCTTTTTGATCAGTGTTTCACTTACACCGAAATGTTCATCAGTTCCAGCTTAGTTCAGAGCTCAGTGGTCTAACAGGGAGGATGGAACAGTGTAGCCAAGCAGCTCCACTGACCTGTGGACATGAAGCCTGTGATAGATGAGGAGGTGATAGCATTGGGAGGGAAGGTGACAGCTTGTGTACTTTCTAGGTAAATCCACCTCTGCAGCTAAATGGATTGCTGAAACAATCCTCGTGTTGATGAGGCTTTGCAAGCCAGGCTGCTGGAACAAACAACTAACTGTGTGCTGTTAGCACGCAGCATTCCAGTCATTTCATGATTTCTTGATGCTTTTGTCCTAGAACTATACCTAATAAGGAGGATATTGCATTCAGACAAGAGGCTCCATTAGAAATTATCCTTTTCTGCTATTGCTTATTTACTTACCAGGTAAATCTGTTTAGTCTGTTTTGTCCTGTCCTGTAAATGTATTTTAGCTCAGTTTCATTCCTTCCTGACTTCAGGGTTTTTTTGGGGGTGCATTTTTGTCTTGTTTTGGTTTTTTGTTTGTTTGTTTGTTTTTGTGCAAGGGGAAAAGCCAGCGATTACCTTTCTGAGCTTCTGAAATCAGGTGGTACTGGTGAGTTTGAGAACTGACCTGTACACCTGACTGCTCAAGTTAAAAGGAACACTGTAAGAATAAAATTTCTCCACTGTGAAATGGTCAGCATTAGGAAAACCATGCATTAACTTTAGCTGCAAAAAATGCTGCTTCTTACTGTGAGGAACCTTATAGCACAAATTTTCAACGTTGTTTCAGAAACCCTTAGTGAACCCAGCTCAGATTAAGTCCTAGGCAGAGGCGTCCGAGGCAGCACTGACCATGATTTGACCTGGATCCTGCTTCTCGTTAAATTGTGTGTTGGTGACTTCATCTGTAAGCAGCAGTGAACATCAGCACAGCACAGGTTGTGATGGCATAGCCCAGGCTACAGAATGATCCTTGCATCCAATCTGGGAGCATGGAGTTGAGATGAACCGTATCTTTATTTGCAATGCTCCAAACCTCAAAGCCACAGACACTGCTTGTCCTTATCCTCTTTGTTCAGCTTGCTCTGTGCTGTATTAATTTTTCTTTCCTGTGTATGCTTTACCGCAAAAACTTTTGCAGTCAGGGACTTTACAAGAAACTTTTCTTACTTTGCAAACAGAAAGGGAGAAAATCTGGGTCTACAGAAGAACTAATAATGAATATGGCTAGAAAGATTAAAGGCTGTATAAAATGGAAATTTTTTTCTCTCTTTAACTCACCCATGATTGTGATGCCAAGGAGGAGTTAGAGGGTGTTGCAGAATGCAGCAATCAGACTAACTCCTTGCTGTCACTTTCTTCAGCAGATTGCGTGGCAGAAGTCACCAGGAGATTATTTTTAGGGCTCCCCCTCAACATTACCTTGTGTATCATCCCAACTTGGAACAGATTTATTTTGCAATCTCATAGGTTCTTATAATAAATATCCATTTACTTGCTCTCGGTTAGTTCTTGAAATAAATTCCAACTATAAGCTTCTTTAATTAAAAGTTCTTTTCTTTCCTATCATCATGTGTTTTATTGCCTCTCTTGGACTGCAGAACAGGTGTCTCTAATGGATTAGCTACAGCGGAGTTAAATCCACTGGATTTTCAGCTCCCTGTGGATGTGTGGGGTATTATGGGAACACAGCTTTAGTTTGAGTATCCACTACAGCTTGGCTGCTTGCAGAATGCTGAATGCTATTCTCCTAGACATCCAAACTGAAACTCTAGCAATTGTGTGTTTATTCAAGTGAAAATCTTAGTTACTTGCTTTTTGTACTCACTGCTTTCTTTGCAGGTTTAAAGAATTCCCTGCCCAGCCCATCAAAAGAGCAAATCACCTTCCACAGCCCCAAGGGTTTGCAATGCATCTCGCCCTTAGTGCAGACGGTAGAGGAGACCCCTCAGCCCATCCCAGCGAAGATTAAAGGACATATTCCCAAATGGATTAATGGCAATCTTCTGAGGAATGGTCCTGGGAAGTTTGAGTTTGGCGAGGAGAAGTAAGTCTAGGTTTGGTGAGTTTATCAAATGATTCTGGCCTGAGCTCTGCCTAAACCTAAAGGGGAACCCCCAAATGTCTCACCACTGTTGGGAGCACCTTGTAGTTTCTTTTTAAGTAAGGCAAGGAAGAAATGCTTATGTTCTCATTCTTTCAAGAACAGTTGCTGCCTCATCTGGAAACTCCCAGTGGGCTCTCTGAAAATGGGAGCGTGGTTAACTTACTGAGGTTGGAGAAGCTGCGTCACAGAGAGGCTGTGACCTACTCACAATGATATAATGAGGGAACAGAGCCGGGGATTAAAGCATCCACACTCCTAGTACTTTGTCATTAACAAAAGTCCATCCCACGAGCACTCTGGAATCTGGGGCAGGATTTGTGAAGTTGATTGCACTAAATTGTGTGAGTTGCTTTAGAAGAAAATCCATTTTATTCTAAAAATAGTATATTAAAATATTTCAAGAAGGCAGCTACTGCCTTTGTCTTGGAATCTGCCATTCTAGCTAATCGACAAACCTGGCTCTTCCTCCAACAAAGCCGATAGCAGCAACTGGCCAAAGGTGATCATCTTATCATATTTCCAGAGACAGATCATAAGGTTTTCTCTTGGTCTCGGAGATTTCTCATTTCGGAGAGAATAGCATCCTGCAAACAGCTGAGAGCCAAAGGCTCCTTCTTGTGCAGTTGGGCTTGCAGTCATAATTTCTGTTCTTGTTGTACAGTAAAGCACAATTTCTATTCCCTGTGCAGAAGTCTGCACAGTGATTGGTTTACCAGTATAGATGATTTCCCTGAAAAGCTTACACATCGCATTTTCAGAAGTCTCTGAGGTCCAATTTCCAAAGTAATATAGGGAACCCAAATCTCTCTGAAAGCCAGCATCTAACTTCAGGTCCCACAGCTGCAAATACACCTGATTTGTTTCACACAATTCAAATGTTTTCCCAGACTCATCACACGGCTAGGCATGTTTAAATGTTTATGGGATCTGGGCATTAGCTTTTCACAAACAATAATAAACCTAAAGGCAAGAAGGAACAGTATAGGAGAACATCATACAGTGCCCAACTCTTGTTCTCTTATCTCTTCTTGAAGATTTAACCATTGGTTTGATGGCATGGCCCTGATGCATCAGTTCCAGTTGGAGAATGGCACAGTGACGTACCGGAGCAAGTTTCTGCAGAGCAGTTCCTACCTGACCAACAGCCAGCACAACCGCATCGTGGTCTCAGAATTTGGGACGCTGGCAATGCCAGACCCATGCAAAAGTGTCTTTGGGCGCTTCATGTCACGCTTTGAGATGCCACGTAAGAGAGTTTCTAAGAAATAAGAAATGTTCTGAGATTTTTCTAGGGGAACTTGTGGTTAGATTTAACGGGAGATGTGAGGAAGTCTGATAGGCCTATTCTGAGCCCATTTTTTTTCTTAGAAGAGGACCCCCTGGAACAACAACAAAAATGCTAGTTGGTGTCAGACGTAGCTGGGAGATGCACATTCATTTTAATGTGTTAGTGCCACTTCAGCTCACACGATTGCAGAGTTTGTTGTAAATTTCCAACAGATGTTCCCCAAAGGACACCCTGTGCAGTCCTGGTAATGAGCATTACAAGTGTCTGTTCTACCCGAGACACGGCTTTGCCTTTAAAACACCTTGCCTTGCTAAGCTTGTAGGGTAAGCGGGCTAATCCTTCCCTTCCTGCCCTAAGGTGCAGGAGATGCTATGAGCAGGGTGAGAGACAGTATTGCACCGGAATGGAAGTACCATTACCTACAGGAATCTGTGCATGTCAGGAAAGAAATAGCCTTAAAGACAAAGAAAGTATTTTCCACTAAAACCAGAATAGCCCTAAAGTTTGTAACTAGTTGCTCATGTGTGTGACCATCTTCTGCTTCCTCTCTTCCCTGAGGAGATGGATCCTGCCCTGCCATGTCATCTGTTCTCTTCAAAGGTGCTCATACCTTCACTCAGTGGTCTGCCCAGCTCCCCAGCCGAGCTCTCTCAATACATTTCAGAACTCTCTGCATCCCTCATCTTCTTTGCCAAGCTCCAGCAGGTGGTTCCCGCACACCCTGGGCTGTTCGACTCTTCAAACCCATACAGGCCGTTCCTCCCTACAAGAAGGCTTGTTCTCCGGGCTTTTCCTGAAGAGCTTCAGGCTCTGTGTTCACCACACGCCCAATGTCCAACTGGGAGAATCACTTTTTCCTCAGCTCTTCTCAGCCAGCTGGCTAGTGACTCTCAGCTCCCCTAGCTCACAAGAAGAGCTCTGGCTGTTGTGTGCATGCAGCTCTCAAAAGGTGTCTCCCTGACTCAGTTTTAAAGAGAAAGAGAAAAGGGAAGAAGCAGCATTCCCCGTCCAAGCCCCGTCACACAAATAGCATCCTCGCCCTCCTCTCAGCCCAAGCTGTAGCTTCAAGTCTTGCCTCTGTTGTTTCCAGTGCTGTAAATCAAACACGGCACTCTTCCTTCATATGGCTGTCACAGGAGAGGACTTTGGCTAGGGAGGAAAGGGAGAGGGATACAAAGAAATAAGAGGTCAGAAACAAAGGGCATATGGAAGTAAAAATATTTTTTTCTCCCCTGTAGTGATTTCCACAAGAACCAGTCCTTGTCCTTTTATCCTGAACTCACCTGCACAGACAGTTTCCAGAGTGCCTTTGTAGATTAGTGAGATATTTCTAATCAATCACAGAGGGATTAGTGTCATTGCAGATGGGTTTATTTGTTTAGAGATGTTTAACTTGCGATAATGTGACGTGAGCTTAAACAGAGCTGTGTACAACTCTGGGATTTCGTTTCAGAACCGAGTGACAATGCCAGTGTGAACTACGTTGTGTATAAAGGAGACTATTACGTCAGCAGTGAGAACATCTTCATGTACAAAGTGGACCCAGAAACACTGGACACGAAGGAAAAGGTGTGGGCAGGTGGGATAAGGGGTTAGCTTGTGGTGCAGGAGAATCACTCCTTGCTGTTTCTAAGAGCAGCAAGTGGGAACCCAGATTCCAAAAGAAATGATCAGTGCAGCTGACTCTTCCTGGTGTGCTTGAGTCCCTGAAAAATCTACTTAGCAACAAGGCAGCTCTCATGAGTGAAGATTCGGTCACTGTCCACTGTGGCAAGCAAGGGGGAAGCCAGAGACAGACTCATTTCTGCTTAGGTACAGCTGGCATCCTGCCAGTGCACTCGCTGCTTGTCTGGGCTTGCCTGGACCTACCAGTGTGTGAAGAATAAAAGCACGTACAGGAAGATGTTAACATACAGGAAGAAGCTAACATCACTGATCTCAGATCTGTATTCTTGCCCTGTCTCTTCATTCTTCCTATCTGTTCCCTTTATCTCCTCCTTACACCCCCAGCTTTAAACACTCCAAAACAGCCCTTCAAAGCCCTAGCTGAAAGCTCTGTTGCAAACAGCTGGTGAAGTCCATGTCAAGTCCATGTTCAGCTGCCACTTTTCTACCATGCTAGCAACTAAACAAAAAGTCAGAGTAGAAGTCTTCCCAGATATTCTGTGCACGGTCTCACAGGCTGTATTTGAGGTATGAATGTGAAATGACAGCATCAGCTATACATCCCCCTGCCTGCATTCTTAGAAGGGATTTGGGTGTTGTCGGGGCTGAACACCTGTGAGAAGGACTGAGGAAAGGTTCTGCCACTCCTGAGCCAGTATTCACTACTGTGCCCGTACGGTACCACGGACTATTTAATACCACAAAATACCGTTTATGAAGAATAACATGCTACTTGTATATTGAAATGGAGAGTTTGACGATTTGCTATTTTATCTGCTTTGTAAACCGTAGCTCAGGGATGAAAAGATGTGTGGGTATTTTCAGTTTCCATGTTCAGCTCTGCTGAGCCATCTTGTCATTAAAAAAATTCCCCTTAAGCTTCATTTTAGATGCAAACTGGTAGTTTTTGGGTAAGTGAAGGAATGGAAGAGGTGATTTCACATTTAAACTCTCCGATTTGACGTGCCTTAAAAGGACGTGGTTTTCTAGGCTTCCAGGGGTGTGTAACTCTCTTCTCCTAGGGCCTTCCCAAGGGTCTCAGGTTGAATACTTGCAAACCATTTTTTTAAACTTTTGGAAAAGAAGCATATCTTTTATGCTTTAATATTCCAATGTATGGTTTGATCTTCCTCCAACCTTTTCCTTCAGACTTTCTTCCCAACACATCCCCTTCACCGTCTGAGCCCAAACCCCACCCTAACCCAGGAACTAGGAACGCGTGTGAACTACTCACACTTGTACCTTTGCTCTAACTGTAGGCAGCGAAGCTAAACTGGTTTTCTCGGTGAGGAGAGTAAACACTGACCATCAATTAGCTATGGGTGCTTTCAACAAACTCGGTGATTTTGGGGGGCAGTGACTGTCTCTTCACGCATGTCTGTCTGTGGTTATTACATGAGGTCCTAGCTAAAGGACCATGCCAGCACACTTCCTGCCATTGGTAATGTTCATGGCTTGTGCTATTGGTCCCATTTTACTGGTAGGACCAACCTGGAGAGAAACATCATTAATTTTCCGGGATTTCAGGAAGATGGCTGGCAAAATGCAGGCTTAAGTCCTGATCCCACATTAGGGCTATAATCACCAAGCTATTCTTCCTCAGACTTCCATGAAACCAACTGTGGTTTGCTACAGAGCAACAGGAAACGTCTATACTGACTGAAAATCTTTGGCGTTTGCAGGTAGACTGGACCAAATTTGTTGCAGTGAACGGGGCCACTGCTCATCCTCATTATGGGTCTGACGGGACAACATACAACATGGGCAATTCCTATGGGAAGCATGGTAAGGCTGAGCGTGACCGAGCCTGGCTTGTGGCAGGGTGTACAGGCTGCTTCTTGCCTGCTTCAGGGAGCAGGTGTTGAAGAAATTTCAGTGTCTAAAGAGTCCTTGAAATTGCTGTTTCTCTTTGTGTCAAAATGCTGGCAAACTGGATTAGTTCTAATTTTGGAGTGTCAGTCTGTCCCATAAAAATAGCTTCTCCCAGCAATTAGCTTCAGATGCTTCTGACTTTGGCCTGTGAATATCCAACAGATTCTCCTCTTCCTTGCCCAAGCGTTGATGGCAAATGGGAGAATGATTTTTAAAGTCCCATCCAGTGTTGAAGGCTCATCTGAAGGATTTTGACAATTAGCCACGTTTTCCACTTAGGATAATTGGCTTTTGACAAGGACCGTAAGAGTTTATACAGGAGAGGAGGTGGAATTAATTAGTGACCTGGCTATCTTACATCAAAGCTGAACTGTCTGGGATATTTTTATTCTTCCCAAAACTATGAGCACTACATCTAGTTGGGATCTAGTTACATTGACATGGCTGCTCAGAGCTAGCGTTCGCTGTTAGTTACATGAAAGCCGTTTTTTTCAGGTGCCTGAGGCTGCCTGTAAAAACAGCCACTGCCCTTTATTATGATGCCTCGGGCTGGTTCCAGTTCACTGAACAGTTGCCCAGTTTTGATCATCTTTCATTCTTGCTGTTTTCATTTCCTTTTGGCTTTAGCTTTGTAGCACACGCTGTTTTCAGCTGGAGAAACCAAACTACAGATTATTATTCAAATGTGCCGTTCTTTCCTGCCCATATGCTCAGATGTATTAAATGAGCATTAGTCATCACCAAGGCTTAAAGTTTTCATTTCCTTTGATACACAAGCTGTTAACTTGCTTTTCTTCCTGATCCTGTTGTTATAGGATACTTCCAAGTTAACATAAGGAATGCACTGCAGACAGTAAAATTAGATGGCAGTCTACCAGACTAGGTAATCCTCTGTTGATTGTTTTATTGACTTGATAACATTTTCTGCTCAGTTTAGCTTTAACCGTGGTTCCTAGTATTCTAGGGAAACAGAAGGGAACGAGCCTGACTTTGGTTTCATGAATGGGGACAGTCTCACACCTCAGTGGTGTTGAACACTCTTTCTCTTTTCCAGGACCTAGGTATAATATCATTCTGGTCCCTCCACAAAAGTCAAACTGTAGTGACACGTTAGAGGGAGCTAAAGTGCTGTGCTCCATTGCTCCAATGGATAAGATGAAACCCTCCTACTATCACAGCTTTGGTAAGAATATTTTCGATCTCAAACTCTGTGGATTTAGCCTACCGTGAGGCAGAAAGGACTGTTCACTGCCCTCTGCCCCCCAAGATTTTTTATCATCTCATGTACCTCATACTCAGATGATGTGTTCTTCCTTCTCTTTTTAGGAATGAGTGAAAACTACATCATTTTCATTGAGCAACCCATCAAGCTGAATCTGTTGCAGATTATCACTTCCAAACTCCGTGGGAAAGCCATTTCTGATGGGATAAGCTGGGAGCCCCAGTACAATACTTGCTTCCACGTGGTGAATAAGCACACTGGGGAGGTAGGTGGATCTTTGGCCTTTCTAGCCGCTGTGCAGCTGTAGCTGGAATCTTAGATCCCAAGAGAAGAGTGCGGGGTAGCAGCCACAAATGAATCAATCCAGACGATACTGCAATATAGGCTTTATAAGCACGGGCATAGGTTTATTAGAAATGGAGTTACTTCATGCATTTTCCTCTCTGTTGATTGATTTCCTTGCCTGCCCTAAAAGAACAGGCAGAAATAAGCAGTTTGGTCTTCTAGGGACTGCAGCACAGGGACTGAAATGCCATTCCCAAGTACTAGGGAGTATTAAAGGTCCATGACAGCAAGGGGCCTGTCCTGGGCTGCTTTACATTTTGGCTTTTCCTCTTCTGGTTTTGCCTCCTTACTGGCTTAAAGCAGCCGTTCTGTGGTAACACAAGGGCACAAGACAAGTACCAAGGAAGGAGAGGGGAATGCAATGGGGGAGAGAAGAGAAAACTCTCCAAGGTGTGGCTGGGATCTTTAGCGAGGAAATTTAGCCTCTCTTATGGTCACTGTAGGTGCTGCCAGGGCAGTGGTACAGTAAGCCCTTTGCTACTTTCCATCAAATCAATGCCTTTGAAGATCATGGCTGTGTGGTCCTCGATCTGTGCTGCCAGGATGATGGAACAACAATGGCTACTTACAAACTTCAGAACCTGCGGAAGAGTGGGGATTGTCTAGATCAGGTAAGATCTCTGCGCTTGTGTTGCATAGGATCTGAGGGGGCCCCGTGCTGGTTGAGTTATTTTTCTGAAGCATGGTTCAGGTTAGCAGAATGGAGAATGCTATAGGGGACCGCAAGGCGGAGGATGTGAACTGGGGAAAGGAACCACAATTATATGGAAAAACTAAAATTATGATCTATTGATCTATTGTTTTTTTTCTTTGCTTGCAAATCTCTTAGCAGATAATCTCTTAGCAGGTAATATCCATGGAGCGTTTCCTTGAAACATTTAAAACTACTGTGTGATGCAGATCTCCATCAGCCTGGCAGAATGTATTTCTGTTTCAAAATTTCATTTTTAATGACACTCATTTTCCATATCCCTGTGTAATAAATCTTTTCCCCCAAGAAAGTACGCAAAAGAAGTTTTTGCATGATTTTAAAGGGCAAAGAAAAAGAAACCCTGTTGTTTAAAGGCATTACTTCAGAAACCTAGCTTTTATTATGTAAATCACAGCAACACAAACATCACAGGAACCCCTACATTGTTCCTCACATTCACCTCACAGCAGCACCTACCCTTAAATCACTCACTGTGTTCAACTCTGTCAAAAGCACCATCTAAAGCCATGTAAGAGGCATTATTTTGCATAGGTTGTACATTGGAAAAGTGGGGGTGCTCTCAGTTTCTTGTCCGGCAGATGTGCTTATTGGAAACCCACCCTATTGCGAGTGAAGGGCAGGCAGTTCCACAACATGTTCGGGCAAATCCGAACTTCCTCTGTCTGTGTTCTGAGCTGTCTAGAAGCAAGTCAGTTCTGATCTGAAAAGTGTATAGTTGTGTCCCTGTGGGATCGTTTTGTTCTGATTTCCTTTGTTGTTTTTCTGCAAAGATGTGAACGTTAATTCAAGTACAGCATCTTGTTTATACATTTTGCTTTGCAAACTGATTCCAGCTTTAGCTCAGCCTTGTCTGAGCGCAAAAGATCTATAATTTGATCTGTCTGAAGGTGTCCTTATGTCAACATCAGGCATGTGTTTCCAACACCCACGTTCTTTAACTGACAAGTAGCATAGCCATTAAACTGTATACACACACGAGTGCGAGTCATTTCAGAACAGAATCTTAAATTTACGCTGCACTGAAAGGCTAAGGCATGCCTGAACATGATTTTTCTGTTTTCCCCGAATTATGCTTAGTGCTTTTGCTTGCTGACTAAACCACATTTTGTCTGGCAGAGTTCCTCAACCAGTTTACTGTGGCTAGATAAACCATAAAAGCTTTGAAAATAGGGTTTCAAGATTAACACATATGATTAAAGTGAAGTTTCACGTTGAACTGGTGAGTTACAGATTGAAGTAACCGAAAAATGCCAAAACAGGGTCCTTGCCACCTATTTTATTTAGAAGGCTTAATATTTGGAAGTATTAGGGGTTCTAAACTTGGCTAGAATAGAACTTTAGTGGCAGTGGTGGAATCAGTCCTCTCATGCAACCTGCTGAACGCCTGCCACACGAGGGGCTGCTAATTTGCTCTTCCCTTTGCTCCTCAAGTAGATCCCTCACTACCCTAGACTTCCCAAATGTGAAGTCCATGCGTACCTGAGAACGGAAGAGGAAAATCATGCAGGCTAACTTCAGCATTAATTACTGTGTTGACCCGTTTAATTGGTTGTCTTTTTGTTTTCTACTGTAAAGTACCAGCACAAGCAGAGCCCTTACCAGAACTTGTTAAAACACGTAATAGAAAGAAGAAAATCTCAGAGGTGGGAGGAGTGTCTAAAACTTCAGAATTGTTCCCAAATAGAGCACTTAGGCCAAAATGCCACTCTCCTCTTTCCATCATAACTGTAACTTTCTGTCTCTCTAATAGATTTATGACTCAATATCCCAAGCTTTCCCGCGTCGCTTTGTTCTCCCACTGAATGTGAATTCAGACACACCTGTGGGGAAGAATCTGAACCCACTGTCTTATACATTGGCAAGGGCTGTGAAAGATGTGGATGGTAAGGTACGTATTAAACGGCATTTATGGCTGCGGTGAGATTGCCTGCAACAGTTACCATCCTGTGCCATTATCTTCTCAGATCTTGACCACCAAGCAAGCAAGCAAGGTTTGGTCATAGGGGACTTAGTGTTTTCATAGAACGACTACCACATTGCCTTAAATGAGAGAGCAAAGACAGATTGTGACTTAGCAAAAATGCCCCAAGTGGATTATGAGCCTTTGCAATAACTGGCCAAACTTCAGCCTTTTGATAAAATCCTCCGTGCTTTCACCTGGGTACAGAACTGCTCTTTGGAGTCATCTCTGTGTGTACTTTGTACATCAGATTGCTGAGTGCTGGACCTGGGATTTTCTGAGCTAGGAGTGCAGGAATACATGGACTTGCTCCTGTTTTTCACTTTAGACTGATCCTTGAAGTTTCCAAGGTCTGTGGACGAGTCAGTTCTTTGGGTGACACAGATAAGGGAGATGAAATGCGTGCTTCCACCTGCCCCAGTACTGTATCAGGCTAATCCTTAAACATTTCTTCTCCACAATGGCCGTGCAGTGGGTTGGTGGGACCAGTCAAGTCTTCTGCCCAGGGAAAACTGCACTGACACTTGTGTAATGCGTACTTCTTCTAGGTCTGGTGCACACATGAAAATCTCTACCCTGAGGGCTTTGAAAAGGTTGGGGGCTTGGAGTTCCCCCAGATCAACTACTCTCAGTACAATGGTAGGAGATACCGTTACTTCTATGGATGTGGTTTTCGGCATTTGGTTGGAGATTCCTTGATCAAGGTTGATGTGGAGACCAAGAATTTCAAGGTGAGGTGGAGTGAGATTATATTTTTCCAGCAATGCGAGTCATTCCACTGAACTGTCCTTGAAGACAGATCATTTACAATGCCCTTTACTCTTTAGGGGTCTTTGTTCAAATGGGTCTGAGATGAGATTCCTGATTTCGTCTCTCATCTAGCACCTTCTGCATGTGGTACACTTACCAAACAGGAGTGGATACCACTCCAGGGTCCTAGACAGATGAACGAACAGAAAGGGTTGGATAAAGTAGGCATGTGCGTTCCAGCCAAGAAAGAGTCATCTCTTACCAGACAGCACAGAAAATACCCAAGCAGCATAGGCAGTTGGGGATAAACTGCCAAAGTATTAATGACTTGGGCAGGAAACAAAGTCTAGGATATTTCCAACTCCAAACACAAGGTGGGGTTTTTCCTGTCTCCCTTAAGCAGGGAATAATGATCTCCAAGTTTTAAACCCATTAATCAGATACTTTCCTGGAGGCTAGAGAGTCAGGAGCCCTCAAGAAGGGATGCCCATTTTAATTATTCTGCTTTGGATACTAATTTTGCAGTAAGAGTGCCCTCCTTCAGCACAGCTTTGGGGTGCTATGGCTCTGCCTGTAACAGGAGGAGCAGCTATGCCCTCAGGTGGTGATGGTGATAGATTTCCTCTCTGCTGGCACGGCACCTCTTTGTCCACACTGCCTGAGCACAACGTGGGCCACACTAGGCTGAAGGGAAGGTGGCTGTGCTGGCTAGGATGGTGGTGGTGTTTCCTGAGCTTGTAGCTTACACCTTACATATGTGCCAGCACAAACTGTTGGAGGAAATGAGTATAGGAACCCTTTTCACTGCCTGATTGCATGATGCCTGGCACAAGAGGCATGCTGTCACAACACTGGCACCATCACAATACTGGAATCAATTAATTAAAAGGTTGAACTATAGGTTTCTTGGAGCAGAGTGTGCCTGGGTATCTTTGTGGGCAGCACTCCAACTTGCAACTCTAACTGCAGTAGACAAGTATAAATGAAATTAAACACATCCATGTGTTACTGTGCTTGACAGATTTGGCAGGAGGATGGATGCTACCCATCAGAGCCTGTGTTTGTGCCAGTGCCTAATGCCACGGCAGAAGACAGAGGAGTCATCTTGTCTGTTGTGGTCTCCCCCACTGAGGTAACTTATTGCTACTAGTTTGTCACAGTCACGTAGTATTAGGTATACTTTCTAAACAACAAAACTGAATTTGAGGTGCTCTGGCAAATAGTTCTAGCACCGTGATCCCCAAAATGTGTGCTTCTTCAGCTGCCAAGCACAGCCAGACAAACTTCAAGTAGGTGTGTGCCTTGGAAAGTCAGTCTTTCTTGAGTGGTGTCTGTGACTGTCAGTGCTCCTGCCCAGCTGTCTTACAGTTTAGTCTCTATGGTCTGGTTGTACATTTGGGTGCCTTTATGGGTGACAGATGTAGTGGTTTGGGCAGTGGAATGAAATTCAGGCTGGGCATTCATTCTGGCTTTCTTTTTATCCTTCAGAATCAGAGTGCTTTCCTGCTTGTCTTGGATGCAGAAACCTTCACAGAACTGGGGCGAGCAGAAGTTGCAGTGCAAATGCCTTATGGATTCCACGGCGTCTTTACTTCCCACTGACTTGTCACCTCCTGTAACTCAGGGCCAGGTCAGGCTCAGAAGAAACGTCTGCTTTCTTTTGTCTCCCACCTTTCCATTATGTCCTGGATGAAGGAACTCCTTTTTCTCTGCCATAACCTGAGTCACTGCTGGATTCCTAACAATACACAGCAAAGTGTCTGCAGAAGGCAGAAGCCCCTTCACTCAAACAGCCCACTGCTTCATCTTACTTTTCTGACTATCTTCATAGAACAGTTAGCAGCAGTTCACAAAGGCTGCCATGTATGCGGCTTGCGAGGGAGAAAATGGAATCTAAGACGACTGTTACCTTCCCTTGGTAGCAATGCACTCTGAAGGGAAGAAAGCATCAGTGCTTAGGGCAGTGACTTTGGCTGAAACGTGTAAAGCGGAAGAGAGGAGTAAAACCAACTAGTACCATCTAGGCCTACTGAAGGGATGTAATTTCACTGCCATTGCAGACAGGTTGCCTCCAGTGGACTCCAGAAAGTAGATGCAAACACTCGCAAAGCTGTACGTGTAGTGGTTTTCTCTGTACACTAATGTTGCCTTCAAATAAATCCTTGTGAAGTTTCTTCCTTTATTTCTCTGCCCTCACCAGACCTATGGCCAACTTTGTCCTGTGCCACAAGAGTCAACAGCTGCAACCCTGACACATACACACATTACATGGTTTTGTAGACATGTGTGACGCATTTCCACCACACCCCTGCTTAAGCAGCATAGCTGGATACAGCTCTGATGGCTAACATTTCCTGCCTTCCTCCTGATTTCAACCAGTATGAAAGATTTAGATCTCCATTGTGGCCTTGGTATCGCTCTGTTCTTCAGCTGAGCACATCAAACTCAAACATCATCTCCTGTGCTTACTTCCTCATCCAGGCTCCTACAGTTCTTGGGCTGTGCTGAAGGAAGGCGCTCTTACTGCAAAATTAGTATCAAAAGCAGAACAACTAAAATGGGCATCCCTTCTTGAGGGCTCCTAACTCGCTCTAGCCTCCAGGGAAGTCTCTGATTAATGGGTTTAACACTTCGGAGGTTGTTCTTCCCTGCTTAAGGGACATAGAGGAAAACCCCACCTTGTGTTTGGAGTTGGAAACATCCTAGACTTTGTTTCCTGCCCAAGTCATTAATACTTTTTTCAGTGCACATCTCAACTCATTCTGTTGCTGGGCCTTACACCCACGAGCCCAGCAGCCTAGGTAACGCAAATGAGGAACTCTGGTGTGGTCCGAGAGAATTTTTGTGTGTGTTCTCTGCAGCAGAATCTGAACTCAGCTGAAAGGTAAACTCATCGGCACCCAACAGCACCGCTTCTCCCCGTCCCACTGTCCCAAGCCCACTCGGACACAGACGACCACCAGCGATTAGAGCTGGAAAATCCAACGCGTGCTTTCCTGCCGCATCCTCCGGCCGCCAGCGTGCGGCTCCCGCGGGCCGCGCTGCCCCGCCGCCGCTCCGCCCCGCGCCCGGATGGAGCCGGCCCCGCCCGCCGCCGCCCCGCCATGGCACCGCCCGCAGCGCGCCTGGCGCGCCTCTCCCGCACCGTCTGCTTCAGCGCCTGCCACCGGCTGCACAGGTGAGCGGCCCCGGCACGCCCGGCCCCGGCACGCCCGGCCCCGCCGCCCCGGGACGCGGGCACAGCCCGGCTCCCCGCCCCTTGGCCCTGGGAACCGTCCTCGGTGGAAAGATCCAGAGGCCGCGGCGGGGCGGGCGCTCGGCTCAGCCGCTGTGCGTGTGCGCCTGCTGCCGGGCTCCCCGGCTCGCCCTGTGTCCGTCCCTTTCCTGCAGCCCGGGGTGGCCGGTCCTCATTTCAGGCGTCAGGACTTGGCTAGGTTTAACGAGAGCTGAAGTTTCGTTTTGAAATGGGACGAATTGTGCTTGGAGTTTGTGAGCAACTCGCTGTGCCCCTAGTCTGTCGCCTTTTCCTCAAATTTAACGTATTCCTAAAGAGGACCTTGACTGCAGTATTCCTCGGAGTAGGCACTTGTTTTTGTTCAAAGGGAAGCTTCAGAGAGGGAAGTTGTCTGTTACGCTTCCCCGGGGAAGCTCCCTAAGGTTTGTTAGTTAATAATTGATTATAATATACATAGTTGGCTCCAGGTGTTTCTTCCTAGGAGCCCAAGTGATTTTGCAGCATTCATATGTGAATAGCTGCTAGTGTTTGTACAGCAGTGGTATTAGGCAGTTTATAAAGCCTACATGTATGAATACAAAACCACAGCAGGAAAAAACCATTGTCAACAACATCTCTTCATGGGCCAAATACTCCTCCTACAGCCTCCTCAGGTTCTGTTTGTGCTTTCTGAGTAGGAAAAGCTAATGGGTTATTTTTGGGAGAGTGAATAAATGGAAGAGCTGGAAAGCAGTCCCGCTTGAAGTGAAGCCATGCACATCTGTAACGGATCCTGAAATACCCCGTCTGTATTTCTCACAGTAAATCACTGAGTGATGAAGAAAACCTGAAGCTGTTTGGGAAATGCAACAATCCAAATGGCCATGGGCACAACTATAAAGGTAAGGACACAGCTGTAAAGGTGAGGAGTTGTAATCATGGACAGAGGCTGGTCCTAGGCAGGCTGGTTTGAATGCAGAATAACCCGTGGGAGAGCTGGGCCAGTCATGTCTCAGCAGACTTATAAACCGACCCCGCATCTTATGATCTCAGGGGTTTGGTGATTGTGTGGGCACCTAGGGTGTCTGCATTGTCCAGGCACAGGCTGTCTAGGGTGTAGGTACCTGAGAAGTCATCTAGTTTTACCTCTGCCTGCAAGGGGCACTTCAGGGATGGGGGTATGTCCCTGGGCACCTGACCTTGGAGAATGGCTTCTTCAATGAGCTACATTATTCTTTGTAGAGTGGCTACCCATTTTATAAAAATAGTCCCACTTCTGAGTGCTGGGAAGCCTGCGCCAGTCCTTGTGGATTAGTGAATGGGCTGTCTGTCCCAATCAGTAGTGTACTTTGTTGTTAGGGTCATGGTGTCGTTGTGTCATCGTGACCTGGTATTTTCTTTTTTTCAGTTATAGTCACTGTGCGTGGAGAGGTAAGTGTGATCAACATTTCTTTTCCATTTTTTAGGGTGGCAGGATAAATGGTCCCCGTCTTCCACAGCACTGAAGTTCTGGCTCAATTGCTAGGTTTCCCAGAGTGTTTGTGGAAGCTCTGTACACATCTCTATAGACAAAGGGTTTTCTGTAATCACTGTCCTATTCACCGTGCCTTTAACAAGGATTTGCAGGTCACCATATTTAAGCCAAGCTTTGTAATCATCCTTTGGGCACATAACTTATTCTGCCAGAGCCTCACTGCAAAATGGATAGGCTCTGGCCAGATTTGTGCGGCACCTTTGGATGACTGTTGAGCCGTGGGGAGGCTTAGCGCTTCCAGTAACTGATTCTCTCTGCTGTCTTATCAAGGTATTTTGCTGCAAATATAAAAGGAAATTCTGCTTTTGCAGTTGTTTTTCATCCTTCATCCTGTCATTCTTCTGTGTATTCTGCAGAGTGAGTTGTTTGGGCAGCACTTTGATGTTTTTTAAACAACTTTTTGAAGATTTCCAGTTCATAGGAAAGGGGCTTTACTATTCAGATCTGAAACTAAATATTCAAAACCTCTTCCTTCTGCATTCCCCAAATATGCTATGACCTACACAACCTGATTTTGTTGCTGGAGCTGTGCCTTCTCCAAGGTGAGAGGATGCCTTGAGCTCAGGCTGCTCTCTGCTTTGCTCCTGGTTGTTCAGCAGTTTAATGCCTGTTTCCCTGCTTATGGTCATGCTAGATTGTTGCTGGGTGTTGCAGTGTTTCCTCCCTGGTGTCAGCTTTTATGAGAGAGTGGAACCACTGGAGTGTGTGCTGTATCTAGCCTTTGGAGGCGTCACAGGAATAGAGTTGGAATTCAGTGTGTACAGGCGGAAAGATATTTTTCTTGTGGCTCAGATGTCCTGAGCACACAGGTATTCACGGTCTGATTTGTACAGGCTCCTGGCAGCCTTGGTAATAAAGATGCATAGCTAGGCTACTGATCTGCCTTTTGTTTTCCCTGCAGATTGACCCGGTCTCTGGAATGGTTATAAACCTGACAGACCTGAAAAAATATATGCAGGTAATAGCACTGTTTTCCTACACATTCCCTGGGAGAACTGGTTAGAGCTTAGCAATTTGTCTAGTATCAGGGTGGAGACATGGTGAGTTGATGATGGTAGGAAATAAAGAAGAAATTAAAGAATTATTTAAGACTAAAATGCTTTGGCACTGTGATGTGAGGCAGTACTGCATCCCAGCTAGGAAGTTAGCAGGGGGATGTAGGGCTCTTATGCCTTTTTTACATACTGTTGCCTTGCTCCAGTCCCATTTGCATGGTAATTTGAACCCCAGCTCCACTGATCAACTGGGACAAGATTGTGGCTGTTTTCTTTCTGCAGGAGGCAATCATGGAACCTCTTGACCACAAAAACCTGGATAAGGATGTGCCATACTTTGCTGAGGTTGTGAGGTGGGTGATGGGGACTTCTCGCGACATGGTTGCAGGGTCAAGGAACAGCCTGAAAGAGCAGCCTTGGTACCTGTGTGTATCACACACCTGTGACACGCGCTGACTTACTTGCGTTCAGGGTGTCATCATGTGAAAGCTGCCCGCGTGGTTCGCTGTGGCCTTTAGCATCCTCCCTGGCCCGTTCTGGGTGCAGCCTCAAGTATCATTGCTGTCGGTTCTGAATCTGCTCATGTTTCACTCGTAGCACCACGGAGAACGTTGCAGTATTCATCTGGGAAAACCTCAAGAAGCTCCTGCCCATGGGAACTCTTTATAAAGTCAAAGTGTATGAAACGGACCAGAACATTGTTGTTTACAAAGGAGAAGAAACAATCTCTGAGAAGTGAAATGAGCTTAAGCTCAGTTGGTCAGAAGCGCTGCTGGATAATCAGATCAGTGGAGTCCTCCAACGCTGCTCGCTGCATTTCCTACACCTAGACGTTGCGTAGGTATTACATAAGGACAAATACAGATGTTTCACAATTCTTCCAGCAATCTAGCAGTTTGAGTTCTCAGAATTTGTTGATTTGTCTGCTTTTTCCCAAGACCTTCCTGTTTTGCAAACCCAAAGCGCCAAGCTGATGTGAAATTTCCAATTGTGCCGTGTTAAATAAAGCAGCTTTCTAGAGAGGAGATGGCCTGGCAAAATGTATGTCCTGTCCAGTCACAGAAGGCTTTGATTTTTCTCTAATTAAACATCAGATTCAGTTATGATTTTTAATAGCCTGGGCTTTGGTGTTGTTTTATTATCAAGTAGAGAAACATTATTGAGAACTACATACGGTAAGTGGGAGTTGCCACAAGGATATTTCAAAGGAATTTCATAGGTATCATCCAATGCAAAGAGCTGTAATCTTAAGAGATAGACATATCAAGAGTGAGATTAAAATTGAACAGTAGTTTACAGCACTAATTAGAATTTTATTGGGTGGTATTCGCTGCAATAGCAGAAGATACAACATACTCAGAATCTCTGGTAATTACCCTGCCTGCAAAACAGGTGCCAACTTCAGTAGCTGGACCATAAAAGTTTATTTCTACAGAATTATGCTGAAATATTCCAGTAGTGCATCACTCCAGGTGCTAGGTTGTTAAAATATAATCTGTGAAATTGTGCTCGGGACTTCTGACTTTACAAACCAACCACTCTACCAGGAAACAGGAAACCAGTGGAGACTAGTGGGAAAGTTTACACTTGCATTGAGAAGTCTAATGGTATGAGAAGGAGGAATATCTTCCTTGATACAAACCGTGGCTTTTTGAGATGGATGAAATTTGAACAAGCAATAGAGTTGAGTAAGGTGCTCCCATTTTAAAGCAAAACCAGCCATAGCAGGGAGAAAAAGGGCAGGGCTCAGAGGGAGGAGAGGACTGATCTCTGGAGTCAAGTCACAGACCACCATCGAGTCGCCTTGTGTTGAGTCCAAGGAAAGATGTAGGCGAGTTTTCCATTGCATACTTCTCTTTCCTTGGAACAGAGCCTGAGCACAGCTGGTGCAGATTGCACCTGTCCTGGTTTGCACCCGTGCCTCTGAGTTCCAAACTGGTGAGTGCCAGCTAACTCAGGCTGATGGCTAGCATCAGCTCTGAACAGCTGCAGAAACCAGAATGGTCTAAGGAAGATGGCAGGAGTGAAGACAGGGCTATGCCTGCCTTTTGGGACAGCAGACCTCCGAAGAGAGGAGGTTTGGAGGCAGACCAGGGCACCCACTGCTTCCATGTCGGGCTGAGTACGGACACCCCATCCCTGGCCCCACAGCTGCCCTGGCAGCTGCAAAGCGCTGAGAGAATGGGACAGTGCTGAAGAAAGGATCAGATGGCCAAACCAGGTGGAGAAATGAGGTAATGCAGTGGTTGTGTTTTGTGTTTCCAAATAAATGACACCTCTCCGTTTCTTATTTTCCTTCCTGGCTGAGAGGGTGCAGAGGTTCAGGAAGAGAGAGCGAGAGAAAGTGTGTGTGTGTGTGTGTGTGTGTGTGTGTTATCTGTGTGTCTGATGCTGGGGCCAGAGTCTGTGGGGACAGCCTGACCCTGAGCACCCACCGGAGGTGCACCTCTGATGTTCCCAGCTGGCCTTACACCCATACCTCATGGGAAGGACAGAGCCTGTTCCAGTGCCTGAAGGACCTGATGACTCTTCTGATAAGCATGAAGGGTAACACAGCTTTGAGTCCTTTCTCCTTCCTCCCTTTGAATTGTGTGTGGGTAAATGCTCTTTGCATTTGACTCTGAATGCAAACCCTGCAGGCTTGTTTATGCGATGGGTTGGTCCCTGTTATCCCAGCTGGATGCATATGCTTAACTGAGCCCAGAGAGCCTGCACATGGTGATAAAGCAGGAGCTTTCCTTTTAAAGCTTCCTGTCATTCCCATAAATTTCAAAAGGTAGAAAATGCCTTTGCCTGGAGCACCAAGGGTGAGGTCAAAGCCAGCAGCCATTCTGCATATTTAACTTGCCCACTTGAACAGCAGAGTTTCACTGAAACCTGTAATATTATTGTAGAAAGGAGGGAAATTTGGGTAACAAAAGCAGATCTGTGAAGCAAAACAGGCTTGTTGGTGTGGTTTATAACAAATAAGATCCAGGTATTAACCACAACTGTCCAGCTATTAATTTTTCTGACAATTTTCTAGGAAGAAAAAATATCCCTCTTGAACCACACCTGATATCTGAATGCCTGAGAAGTACCGGTGGTCAGGGACAATTTCTTCCTGTTGTACCCAGCTCCAGGATTGCAGTGCACCTTTCTTTTGTGTCATTATGTGCTCATCTGTGGGGTCAAAGCCAAAATATTCAGAATAATTTCAGCCCACCAGCCCACTATGAAGCAAGGAAATAATGTCAGGTACAAGAGACAACTTTTGTTCCTGATTTATTTAGACTAGTTTCAGAAAAAAAATCGCTTTCCACAAGTTTGACAATTCCTAAATAAACACTCTTCATATAAAAATACAATTAATAATAAAATCAAAACATTTGGTCGCCCATACAATCTTCCCCTACAGCAAAATCAGCTGTTGATTAAAAAACGAGAAGAAAAAATACCCATCCCCGCATTCCAGAAAGCCAGGAAAAAAAAAACAGAGAGACTTTATAAGGCATCCACTGAAATAACAAAATTTAGGGGATACTGGACCAAATAACAATATGGAGCATGAAGTCCCAAGGCTGGGCCTTTATGGAGGGAACCCTGCCAGCAGGATCTCCCGCTTGTCCTGGGGAGGGGGTGGAGGGTTGGTGGCTGCTCTTCATTTCTGTGCTTGCACCGGAGGTTTTAATCTGGCTGAGGCACATGAATCCTAACCCCATGATTTCTGCTCCCAGTCTCAATTCTGCTTTCAACAGTTCTGGTGAATACACTGTGGGGGACTGCGCTAGACTGTCACGTAGGCACCCAGGTGTGCGCAGACACGTGCACGCACGCTGAGTGCAGGTCCCAGGCTGCACCGCCAACAGCAGACCTCTCCTTGAGCTTCTCAGCAGACCCTCCTACCTGGCTGAGAAGAGGGCCTTTTCCCTTTCAAGCATTTTCCTGCTTTTTTGTGCTTCACAGAACCCCAGGTGATGAGGGAGGAATTCATCCATCCAGTGTTCTTTTGCTAGATGCGGTCTGCTCTTCACCTTGTTATTGTGCAAAGTTCTAACAGTGATCTCTGACGTGCTACGAACCATTTCATCTTGCTGAGATTGCTGGCCCTGGGTGAGGGGAGTAAGGGGACGATCAGCTCTGTGGTCAAAGAGACCTTTATAATTTAACGTAGAAGTGCAGTTACCATCCTAATACACAGAAGTGAATTGTTTTCCTGAGTAGATCAGCTGCCTGCCCTCCCGTGCATACTGCAAGCGAGGAGGGAAGGTGCAGCACGGCTGGGTCATCTCCTCTTCTTGACTTCTAGGAGAAGAGTTTGCTTGTGGCAAGGAGCAGCAGCAACTGGACGACAGCTATGAAGAAGGAGCTGCTCTGAACCACGGAGACGGAGTTGCGGGTGGTAGCTGGTGGTTTTGTGGTCGGTTCTGATTCTGAAATAGAGGGAAACCACCAGAGTTGATTAGAAGTCCAGAGGACCAGCTGAGCTACAGACCTACTCCAAGAGGCTGCATTTATCTCTGATTTCTGAGAAATGAGGGGTCAAACCCATGGTAGGGGAATGGGATGTCTGAATATATCCACTGACATCAAGGGAGCACCATCAGTACAGGCTCAAGGCTCCTGGGTGGTAGAGGATTCTCTGGAGTACCAGAGACTTTATCTGTGATGGCAAAGCCAAAATTTCTGTTTCGTATCTGCATGGCAGAGTGAACAGGGGGATGAAGCCTATGCCAATACCTGCAAAAATAAATAAGCCTGGCCTCTCATTTGCAGCTGTTCAGTGTCCCTTACAGCAAAAAAGGAAGCTTGAAAAGGTTTTAAGTTCAGCCTTATAACCTGAAAAATCTCTAGCACTCCAGTGTCTTTGCCTTGTCTCCTGACTATGGGAGAGGTGAGATATTTTTCATCTGGAGGTACTCTGAGTCCATCTTTCCCCACTCTCAAAACACCAGAGCACCAATGAAGCCCCTTGCTTGGTGTGCCATTCACTCTGTTGTGTAAAATGCTCAACTGAAGCTTATTTACCTTTTTGCAGAGTCATATTGTGGAACCAGACAGATTGGTTCGGGAAGATGATATATGCCCTGTGGGAGGAGGGAAGAGAGAAGGTGTAAAGGGGACATTAAGAGCAGATGAAGAGACAGGAGCTATGGAGTCATCCTGAGCTCACTTAATTGCCTTCCAGCCATATTGCACTTTTTTTTTTTTTTTTTTAACATCTGAAGCGCTGTTTCTTCATTAGGCTTTGGCTGCTTTACTGCCATTCTCTGGATGGGATAGGAATGCCTTGTAACAGGGGGGCAATTTACTGTGACCATCTGCTGCTTGTAATTAGAATCACTATTGTCACCAACTACTGCCCCCTTCTTTCCCCGCAGATAAGGCCAATCAGGCTAATGGCTGTGGTTGCCTTTGACAAATAGTTCCCACTGATGCAAGGCCATTAGTGATCATGGAAACAAGAGGGGTGTTCAATCCATTCATTTCCATAGAACTAATCTACATCCCTCCTAATGTGAGCAAGCCTTTAAACGATGAGACTGTCGGTGGGGTGACCTCTAGGTATGACTTTGCAGAAAATGTTCCCTTGGTATTTTCAAGAGAAAATCTGCAGAAGGCTCAAGAGGTTTGTTTCAACCCCTGCTCTAGAGGTGGGCCCTTGATTCTGGACCTTGCCAAGAGCTTAAACAAAGTACTGTCCCAACGGAAAACTTAAAGGTGGAGTATAGACTTTACCTTATTTCCACAGAAGATATGTTAGTGCCAGGGGATGTCCAGTTTGCTTCTTTCTCAATGGTATTTAGTATTGCTGTGTCAATGGAACTGCAGCTGGCGATGTCTACTCCCTGCCATTCTCCAGTGGAGTTTTCTTCTGGGGATACAGCTTGCAGTAAATACTCGGTCACATCCGTGCCCTCAGTGACGCTTGTGTTGTAATTTATTGTAACTGGAAACAGAGCAAGTTAGACAAAGTTAAGTTGTCTGTTCTGTAAGACAGCCACCTTCAGACTCCGTGTCTTCAGGATTTTCAGCCAAGGAAATATTTGCTCACACAGTGCTCTCTGTGTGACGTGAGCGCACCAGAAGCCTGCAAAAAGGTGGTGTACTATAGTCCTCCCCTAGAGAAGTGGAAACACTGAAGAGGACAAGCTTTTTGGCAGACAGTTCTTCCCTTCAGCCCGTGTATAGCTGAGTGTGCCAGACCCCACCCTTTCTTCCCAACATCTCCGCTGCAGGTTGCTGTTTCACAGCTGTGACTAGTCCGCATAGCGTTGCTGTGCATCATGCTTTTATTGCAGGCAGAAGCTAGATAATAAGCAAATGAAGCAAGAGGATCTTCTTGCCAGGAGCAAGCAAGTCCCCAGCTGTGCCTCCCAGCCTGGGTTGCTGTGTGCTGTGCTGCCGTGGCTCTCTTGGCCCTCAGCACCCTTCAGATCAGGACCGTTCCAGATGAAAGCTGCCGAGACTGACAGAAGCTAAGATCAAACTTGAATTCTGTGCTCAAAAAAATGAAGTAACAGCAGTGAACGAAACACCCCTCTTAAATAATCAACCAGCTGCAGTGGGTGTTCCTTGCATGAGATCTGAAGGAATCTGTATATTTACGCCAGCAGACTGCCTCCCCCCTTGCAGGAAGGGATCAGGATGTCTCCACTGTTTTCTCAGCATTTAGGTTTTGCTGAACCTCAAGGCAAAGGGAGATTTGTTGTCAGGTCTGGGAAGCAGGGTCAGGCTGCATTTACTCTGTTGCTGAGTTCTTTGTAGTATTAAAAGCCATTTTCTATGATTGATGCTGAATATCTGTCACTGTCAAAGTAACCTCTTCACCTTTGTCTTCACAGCCACTGCCACCGAGAGCGGCAAATTCTCAGGAAGAAGGAAAGGGAACAAAACCACAAAACAACTTCCCCCCAAATTCTGTGTTTTCAAGAGCATTCAAGTCCTTCTGTGCAAATTTAGGCAAAAAGATTAAGAGAGAAAAAAAGCACCCTAAGGAAGGAAAGAGAATTTGGGGCTGACCCTGTAGAGATGAATGTGAAATAAAAATGTAACAACTAGTGCCATTTACCTGTCTCCTTCCTGAAATTTAAAAAAAGAGAAAAGCATGAAAACTTCAAGATCTAGGCAGAGATGGCTTACCTAGGTAGGTTGTGTTTGCCTTGTACGCCTCAGGGGTCACGCTTACATTGAAATTGCCTGCAGTTGCATTCTGGAGCAAGTTACACCTCTCCACCTGTGTATATGCTGGGACAATTAGTGTCCCAATGAAGAAGAGTTGCACCAAGAAGAGGAAAGTCGCCATGATCCACTTGAACGTCTCTGCTTCATGCACCTGCACCTGGGAACTGAGAAAGCCTTACAGTTCCCAGACTATTTATACTCCCTTTTTGATGAGGTAAGTGCAAATATTTCCCCCTCCCACTCACATGTACACACCCCCCATGGGAGGTTTTGCTCGTGCTTTTAGAGATGGCTTTCTTCTACCTGCTTAGCCTCTGAGTGAACTTGTTAAAAGAAAGGGAGGACCAGCTGAGAGGGAGTAAAATGGACAGAGTGCATGTCACTCAGGAACCCATGGGCTGGAAATCAAGTCTCCGCATACTTACACCCCCTTTGCATGGTAAACACTATGTTGTGTGCTTGCTTGCTCATAGTCCCTGTAACCTCTTTCAGAAGTCCACCTTCTAGAGATGTGGAGGAGCATCTGCAGTCCTGTTTCCAGCCCTGGTCCAGGCATTTCTTAAAGGTTAAACAATTCTGGGAAGTGTGGAAAACTCAGTGGGGGTACATCCTTGTAGAGATGGTCATATAGCCTCTACTCCTGCTTGGAGAAAGCTGGGTAGTGACAGGCCAAGAGCCTGTGAAAGGATGGTTTCTTTGTCCTTGGACCATAACCCTTCTCACAGCACTTCACACACGTTCTTGTTAGGGGGCAGATCACTTACAGGAGCAGTAAGGACCATGACAAGTCATTTTGGCTGTGCCCCTCCAATGCTGTATGAAAAAAACAGATGGAGTTTCTCTTTTCACTCCTTCCCTCTTACCTGGATTTCACCATTCTCCCCCGCAGGCCATTGGCTGGGGTTTTCAGAAGCTGATTTTTTTGCACGTGCTCTTTGAGCAGTTGGGGTGGTGCTGATGTGAGCTCTATCAGGGCTGCTGAGAAAGGGAGTGCTGCCCCATTTCTGCGAGCAGGAAGGCTTCCTCCCACGTGCCTTCTGTCTGGTTGGGAAAGGAGCAGTGGGTATGGTCCAGGGCGAAACCCAGAGTGTGTGACACCCAGTAATTAGAGATGGTGATGATCCTGAATCAGTTTCCCTGAAACGGAGATCGCTCCAGAACCTGTTCCCAGTGCTGATTTCACTGAGGGCGGTTATCTCCAGCAGTCGAAATAAGCAATGCGCTGAATGCATAGGTACTCCAGATGAGCTAGATCCTCAAGGAGAAGGGCATGCCCTTTCTTCCCACCTATCTATCAGCCTTACACGTGCAGACATATCTCTGGCAGCCCACAGGAAGCTCCTGGAGGCAGTTTTGATGCCCTCATGCTCTAGTTTTGTCAAGCCCACCTCTTCCGCTTCATCCCAGGCTCTGCTGAGTCACCCCTGTGGCTGGGTGAGTGGAAGGTCTGCCTTTCCTTCCCTGTGCTCATCTTCCCTTTTTCCAGCCCCCAAGCACCTCGCCCAGGTGGGCTTCACCACCTCGCCAGTGGCCCGCAGGTTTAGAACGAAGCTGTTGTGTCAAATGTTCCGAATAAAAGTTGAACAGGAGTGGGAGAAAAAGGGCAAGTGCAAGAAAAAGACTAGGTGAGTTGAGGACAAGGAGAGCAGCAGGAAAGAGGGCAGAGAAGAAGGAGATGTCTTGGAAGAGCTGATATATATTCGGTGATGGTTGGAGGTAAACTTGACCGTAATGCAGAGAGTGGGGAGAAAATGAGGAACCGAGCTTTTCTGGCTTGTTAAAAGTTCACAGAATCAAATACTCCTGCAGGATCTCATTTTCTTGTGTTTTTTTTCTTGCCTTCTGCCCTGTTGGGAGTTTCTCTGGGCAGTGGCTGTGGCTCCATGGATGCGCAGCGGGCAGCACGGTGCTGAGTTCAGGAACGCCCCGCGCATTCCCCTCCAACGCAGAGAAGCAGGAAAGAGTGCTTCAAAGGGACTGTAGGCAAGTCCCCTGGAAATAGAAAGTGTCCTTCCGCATTTCTTGTGCAACTTTTTCTGCACACACCTTAAGGAACACGGAAAGTAAGTCAGCAAAATGAGAGAAAATGAAGTGACAAAAAAGCAAATAAAAATGGAAGCAGAGGATTTTGCAAGCACAACTTCCTTTCTGATGCTGTTTGCCCTTGGCAGTTTCATCTGAAGTCTCTTTGCAAAAGCTCTGTGCCATCTTTCGGTCAATGAGGATGACTCAGTGTCACATCACTGGAACAAACAGAATTGAAAATAGTTATGTTTGTCTCTCAGAGAGAATTAATTTTTGGAAAAGAAAAGGCAGGACGGGATTGTATCATATAAATAACCAGGGCCAGCAGGAGCCCGGCACACCTCGTGGCTCCTCTGGCTGTAACAGAAACAGACCCAGGGTGGGGAAAGCAGGAGCTGGCCCCTTTTGGGCTGGCAGCTCAAAAGTCTGGTTTTCAGATGATGTAATAAACACAGCCTCTGGGTCACAAGCAACCACGGGGCTCCCCAGCCACAGTTCTGATCTGCAGTTTCTCAGTAAACTCAAGGACAGTTTGGAAATGATTTAAGTGTGTTTCCCTATCTCCCA
This sequence comes from Pterocles orientalis, assembly GCA_011057875.1. Taxonomy (NCBI): domain Eukaryota; kingdom Metazoa; phylum Chordata; class Aves; order Pterocliformes; family Pteroclidae; genus Pterocles; species Pterocles orientalis. The sequence goes on from WKFP01014334.1 coordinate 539,479, forward strand.
CCCAACTACAGCTGTTTTGCCATATGACAATAAACTTGGGGGTTATTCCCTCTTGGCAAGCAGATAGAAGTTATTCTCTTGTCTGTCTTCCTCCTTGCTAGTGCAAGTGGTGTGGTTCCTTCCTTATCCTGTCTTTTTGTGTATTTGTGGGCCAAAGTTAAGCTAGAGCTATAATTTCCACAAGTGTCTTTCAAGATCCCATTATGGCCATTTCCGAGAAATCTTGTACTGTAATCTGCTACCTTGCAACAGGTGGTTTCTGCCTCCCAGAACGGGCAGGGAAAGCCATCTGGAGAAGCGCCCTTTACCTCGTTTTTGTGAGGAGGCTCCATTCTGCCCTGCATGTTCCTGTTGATGCCATCTAGGGGTGGACAGGAGCAGCAAGGAGACCTTGGGCTACAGTGCTCCCCACCACCACTCGTGCTGAAGGAGCACAGGCACAGAAGACTCAAACTTATAGAATCACAGAATGGTTTGGGTTGGAAAGGACCTTAAAGATCATCAAGTTCCAACCCCCCTGCCATGGGCAGGGACACCTCCCACCAGCCCAGGTTGCTCAAAGCCTCATCCAGCCTGGCCTTGAACCCCTCCAGGGATGGGGCATCCACAGCTTCTCTGGGCACCCTGGGCCAGTGTCTCACCACCCTTACAGTGAAAAATTTCTTCCTAATGTCTAGTCTAAATTTACCCTCTTTTAGCTTATACCCGTTACCCCTTTTTCTCCCACTGCACTCCCTGGTAAAGAGTGCCTCCCCATCTCTCCTGTAGCCCCCTTCAGGTACTGGAAGGTGATATTAAGTCTCCTCGGAGCCTTCTCCAGGCTGAACAACCCCAACTCTTTCAGCCTGTCCTCATAGGGGAGGTGCTCCAGCCCTCTGATTAATTTTGTGGCTCTCCTCTGGACTCTCTCCAACAGGTCCAGGTCTTTTAATGTTGGGGGCCCCACATCTGAACACGGTACTGCAGGTGGGGTCTCATGAGAGCAGAGTAGAAGGGGAGAATCACCTCCTTTGACCTGCTGCTAATACTTCTTTTGATGCAGCCCAGCACACGGTTGGTTTCTGGGCTGCCAGCGCACACTGCCGGCTCATGTTTAGCTTCTCATCCACCAACACCCCCAGGTCCTTCTCTTCAGAGCTGCTCTCTATCCATTCTCTGCCCAGCCTGTATTTGTGCTTGGGATTGCCTCGACCCACGTGCAGGACCTTGCACCTGGCCTTGTTAAATTTCATGAGGTTTGCATTGGCCCACCTCTCCAGCCTGTCAAGGTCCCTTCTCATTACCTTTCTCTATATTCCCCAGGGAAGTGACCCAGGCAGTAACTCAGAAGCTGCATCTGCCCCAGCTCGTGTCTTCCAGGGGCTTCCTGAAGGCCTGAGATGGCGATCTGTCTCCTAGGAGTTGGGAGGAAGGCATCTCAGCAGCTCCCTTGCCATGTACAACCAGACTTCAGGGTCTGCTGGTCCCTGGGGGGTGTCCACACAGCTGTTTGAGTTTCTTGAGACTCTATCTCTACAGACCAGGAGCTCCTGGAAGCCTGATGCTATCTTCTGTCTTCCCCAGAGTGAAATGAATCTTCCTTTCTGTGGGTGGAGGACTGGAGTCCCCAGGCAAACAGCGGCACGTTGAATTCAGAGCTCTGCTTCGGGAACGGAGGTGAAACCCTTCAGCATATTGGCTAAGAGATAACGGTCTGGGGAAGACCAGAACCCAGGAAAGCAAAACCTACTCCTCCCACGCGCAATCCAGTAGGAAGAGATGGCAAGTGAGGGGGTGTCTTTTTGGCAAAACTGCAGCAGTCGTGCAGAGAATAAACAATTGCATGCAACCACCTGCTTCAGAGCACGGAAACGTGAGTCACTGGATCAGGCTGTCCATCTGGCACTGTGGCTGCAGCAAGAAAAACCGTTTGGCTCAAGCAGAGGCTAAGCTAGGGCCAGGGCAGAGTGCTGAGGAAAGATAGGAACGGAGGCAGCAAGCACAGAGTCCTGCATATTCCCTGTCCTAGTGCTGGATGAGACAGTCTGGTCTGTGCTGCACTTACCCTGTACTACAGGGCAGCACACCCTTGGCCCCAGCACAACACTCCCTCCTGGGACTCCAGGCATCCTTTCTGCCCAGCTGCTGGCCCTGCATGGCAGAAGGGGATTGCCCAGCGCAGGGCAAGGAGTGGTATGTTTGCTCTGAGCTCCTCTACATGGGTTTATTGGACTATTTGCTCTGGGTGAAGGATTCAAGGCAGTTGAGATTTATAGGCTTGTTTTGCAAACAGTGTGTTTTGTAAATGTAGGATGATTTTTACTGCTTGGACTGCTGAGCTGGCTTAAAAAGGTTCCTTGTCCTGATCATGGTGTGGGGTGACTTACCACTGCTGGGATCAACTCTGCACTGTCTGTCCAGGGGCTTTGGGACCACCAGCGTCACAGCAGTTCTCTGCAGCATCCAGGAAGCAGATGGAGAGCCTTGCCACACACCATCTCCTGCCTCCGTAAAGGAGAGGAGAGAAAAACAGAGAGGGAAGGAGTAGGACAGGCAGGATCTTGTGGCTTGCTGGAGCTGCAGATGGGGTGAATAATGCACTATGCATCAGGAGGGAGCTGGGAGGCTGCCAGTCCCCCCACGCATCGCAGGTTTGCTGCAGGGAAGCACCTCAGTCCTGGTGCTTTGCCAGCTAGGCTCTCGACGGGTCCCTGGCATAGGATTTCCCACAGACAAACAGCAGAAGGAACCTTTGGTTTTAAGGCACTTTATCCTAGTCTGTTAGCCCTGAAGGGGCTTTATCCGGGCTTGAATAAGAAAAGGTGGGTTGTTCTCTGCATTTGTCTCTGAGGGATAAGGTCCTAAAAGCCTCTTTGTTATCTGCTGCAGAGAGAGAGGGGACAGGTTTGTTATGACAGTTTGCAAGAGAGAAATTTGGTTTGAAGGACAAACATTTATTCAGAAGGTCACTTCCCTAGAGCGAGCAGTTTAACAAGGGAATTTTCCTGCTTGGCCTCTGTTGCTTCATACTTCCTCATGTAAGCTTCTAGCTATTTGTCCCCCCCTCGCAGTAGGTTTTACAGGTACAGCTTCCCATCACGTTGACCCTCTTACAGTCCGGCCACATCTTCAGCCAGCTCCCCCTGCTCCTGCCCTGGACCACAAGATGCTTCCTTGAGAGGCTGAGAGGCGATGCAGCGTGGGATTGCCTGGGGAGGCAGGGAAGGGCAGGCAGACCTTAGTATGTGTTCCCCTATGAGACAAAACATGCATGATGTTACATCCCATGGAGCTGGAAGGCAGGGCTAAAGGGAATGTATCCCACTTGGGTGAATGGAGCCTGGTCATTCTGGAGCAATAGGCTTGTCACATCCTTAT
>WKFP01014334.1:551202-583429 GCA_011057875.1 Pterocles orientalis
CACTGCACTCCCTGATAAAGAGTGCCTCCCCATCTCTCCTGTAGCCCCCTTCAGGTACTGGAAGGCTGCTATTAAGTCCCCTCGGAGCCTTCTCTTCTCCAGGCTGAACAACCCCAACTCTTTCAGCCTGTCCTCACAGGGGAGGTGCTCCAGCCCTCTGATTAATTTTGTGGCTCTCCTCTGGACTCTCTCCAACAGGTCCAGGTCTTTTATGTTGGGGGCCCCACATCTGAACACGGTACTGCAGGTAGGGTCTCACGAGAGCAGAGTAGAGGGGGAGAATCACCTCCTTTGACCTGCTGTTAATACTTCTTTCGATGCAGTCCAGCACACGGTTGGTTTCTGGGCTGCCAGCGCACACTGCCGGCTCGTGTTGAGCTTCTCATCCACCAACACCCCCAGGTCCTTCTCCTCAGAGCTGCTCTCTATCCATTCTCCACCCAGCCTGTGTTTGTGCTTGGGATTGCCTCGACCCACGTGCAGGACCTTGCACCTGGCCTTGTTACATTTCATGAGGTTTGCATTGGCCCACCTCTCCAGCCTGTCAAGGTCCCTTCTCATTACCTTTCTCTATATTCCCCAGGGGAGTGACCCAGGCAGTAACTCAGAAGCTGCATCTGCCCCAGCTCATGTCTACCAGGGGCTTCCTGAAGGCCTGAGATGGCGATCTGTCTCCTAGGAGTTGGGAGGGAGGCATCTCAGCAGCTCCCTTGCCATGTACAACCAGACTTCAGGGTCTGCTGGTCCCTGGGGGGTGTCCACACAGCTGTTTGAGTTTCTTGAGACTCTATCTCTACAGACCAGGAGCTCCTAGAAGCCTGATGCTATCTTCTGTCTTCCCCAGAGTGAAATGAATCTTCCTTTCTGTGGGTGGGGGACTGGAGTCCCCAGGCAAACAGCGGCACGTTGAATTCAGAGCTCTGCTTTGGGAACGGAGGTGAAACCCTTCAGCATATTGGCTAAGAGATAACGGTCTGGGGAAGACCAGAACCCAGGAAAGCAAAACCTACTCCTCCCACGCGCAATCCAGTAGGAAGAGATGGCAAGTGAGGGGGTGTCTTTTTGGCAAAACTGCAGCAGTCGTGCAGAGAATAAACAATTGCATGCAACCACCTGCTTCAGAGCACGGAAACGTGAGTCACTGGATCAGGCTGTCCATCTGGCACTGTGGCTGCAGCAAGAAAAACCGTTTGGCTCAAGCAGAGGCTAAGCTAGGGCCAGGGCAGAGTGCTGAGGAAAGATAGGAACGGAGGCAGCAAGCACAGAGAGTCCTGCATATTCCCTGTCCTAGTGCTGGATGAGACGGTCTGGTCTGTCCTGCACTTACCCTGTACTACAGGGCAGCACACCCTTGGCCCCAGCACAACACTCCCTCCTGGGACTCCAGGCATCCTTTCTGCCCAGCTGCTGGCCCCGCATGGCAGAAGGGGATTGCCCAGCGCAGGGCAAGGAGTGGTATGTTTGCTCTGAGCTCCTCTACATGGGTTTATTGGACTGTTTGCTCTGGGTGAAGGATTCAAGGCAGTTGAGATTTATAGGCTTGTTTTGCAAACAGTGTGTTTTGTAAATGTAGGATGATTTTTACTGCTTGGACTGCTGAGCTGACTTTAAAAGGTTCCTTGTCCTGCTCGTGGTGTGGGGTGACTTACCACTGCTGGGATCAACTCTGCACCTCTGGTCTGTCCAGGGACTTTGGGACCACCAGTGTCACAGCAGTTCTCTGCAGCATCCAGGAAGCAGATGGAGAGCCTTGCCACACCATCTCCTGCCTCCGTAAAGGAGAGGAGAGAAAAACAGAGAGGGAAGGAGTAGGACAGGCAGGATCTTGTGGCTTGCTGGAGCTGCAGATGGGATGAATAATGCACTATGCATCAGCAGGGAGCTGGGAGGCTGCCAGTCCCTCCACACATCACAGGTTTGCTGCAGGGAAGCACCTCAGTCCTGGTGCTTTGCCAGCTAGGCTCTTGGCGGGTCCCTGGCATAGGATTTCCCACAGACAAACAGCAGAAGGAACCTTTGGGTTTAAGGCACTTTATCCTAGTCTGTTAGCCCTGAAGGGGCTTTATCCGGGCTTGAAGAAGAAAAGGTGGGTTGTTCTCTGCATTTGCCTCTGAGGGATAAGGTCCTAAAAGCCTCTTTGTTATCTGCTGCAGAGAGAGAGGGGGCAGGTTTGTTATGACAGTTTGCAAGGGAGAAATTTGGTTTGAAGGACAAACATTTATTCAGAAGGTCACTTCCCTAGAGCGAGCAGTTTAACAAGGGAATTTTCCTGCTTGGCCTCTGTTGCTTCATACTTCCTCATGTAAGCTTCTAGCTATTTGTCCCCCCCTCGCAGTGGGTTTTACAGGTACAGCTTCCCATCACGTTGACCCTCTTACAGTCCGGCCACCTCTTCAGCCAGCTCCCCCTGCTCCTGCCCTGGACCACAAGATGCTTCCTTGAGAGGCTGAGAGGCGATGCAGGGTGGGATTGCCTGAGGAGGCAGGGAAGGGCAGGCAGACCCTAGTCTTCACCTATGAGACAAAACATGCATGATGTTACATCCCATGGAGCTGGAAGGCAGGGCTAAAGGGAATGTATCCCACTTGGGTGAATGGAGCCTGGTCATTCTGGAGCAATAGGCTTGTCACATCCTTATGCAAATGGACACTGTTTGCTCATGCAAACCTGCCTAAGGCAGAAGGGTGAGACAGCCCAGGTGCAGGAGCTCTCCTGGCAGGTACACAGAGGTTACTGCAATTCTCTTGTGTTGTGGACAGCCCAAGAAGTTTGCCCTTCAAACAATCAATCCTTGATCAGAAGAGATAAGAGAAATAGCAGCCAGGAGTTTGCTCTCTCTAGGACTCAAAGGTCTACAGAACAATGACTGGGTTTACTTGCTTCCTCTACCTCCTCTCTCTCCAAAATGGAGACAAGGTCTCTGCTGTCACTTGCAACCCTCTCCCTATAGTAATTCCTGTCCTCTTTTTATGTCTGCTGAGCCCTTCTGGAAAGAAAGCCTCGTTGGCTGTCCCAGTACCACTACTGCAGCTCTTCCCATTTCAGCATTTGGGTGGTTTCCTGGGCTTTTCTGGGGTTTCCACTACAGTCCCTTCTGTCCCCAAACCCGTCCATGGGAAAGAGACAGAAATTTGTCCATAGCTTCAGGGGTGTTTCAGTGCTGTCTCTAACAGGTCTGGTGCAAGGACAGACATCAGCACTGGGATACTTGTGACACCTTCTTGGGGAATGGAGTTTGCCTAGGTGGGATCTGAGCCCTGCATCCCAACAGAGCATAGCAGGGACTCAGCTGGCTCCCTGTCAGCATGTTACGTGGTTTGTCTGCCTTTGGAAGGAAGCGTGTTTTTACAGAAGTGTTATCATGCAATGCAGAGGGTACATCCCTGTTTGCAGGGGTGATGGCTTCTGCCTTGGTGCCACAGGCACAGGGAGCTGTCAGAGGCTCCTGCACTGCAGGGGGGTTCTGGGGAAGGCAGGTAGCCCCAGAGTTAGAGATTTGGGACAGGAGGGAGCAATAGCCCTTGGGAAAAGCAGCCAATGGGGAAAGGGTGCCAGCTGGAGCCAGGCTGCCCAGGAGATGGCAGCAGCTTTCCACCAGCTGTGCCTGGGTTTGCTGTCCTGGTTCTGGCATGTGCTGGCACAGGGCCAAGAAGAGGGACAGGTAAAAACCTGCCCTCCCTCTGCCTGCCCCACTGCAGAGGGGGTCAGGAACCACCCCAGCTGAGCTCAGCACACCTGGGAATGTGGGCCACACTGTCCTGTGGGGAATCGGGTGGGTGCTGTCCCTAGAAACAATCTTCGTTTCCATGGTGGTGTGGGAACACAGGCAATTTGTTAAGTCAAATGCTAACCCCAGACTGTTGGGGTCTCTGATGCAGCTCAGTGAGAGGAGATGTGGGGAAGCCCTTCCAGCCCCCAGGTTTCCCCACACACACTGGCTGCTCCCTCTCTATCCCCTGGCAGGGGGAGTTGAGGTTCTGGCAGGGAGTGGGGAGCAGAGCAAGCTGCAGGGAGCCTGGGTGCCAGGTTGCACCATAGCTCTGACACACTGCCTCCCGGAAAGCCATTTTCACCTGTGGCCTGATTTACATTTTAGATACACCCTGTTAGCCAGGGGTGGGAGCAGGCAGCGTGGGGCTGGAGGAGGCAGGGATTCTGATGAGCCCAGCCATGACTGCAAAAAATCAACCCTTGGGAAGGAGCAAAGGAGAAAGAGAAGGTGTCTCTTCCCCCAGCTCTGCTTCTTGTGCACTTGCCTCCCCATGTAGGCAGTCCACAGCCCTTGGTCACCCATACCCACATTTCCAACTGTGGCCAAATACCTGGGGTGCTGAGTGGGGGGCAGGGTGCGGTTGGGAAGGGGGATTTATGTTTTGTATTCATTGTAGACTCGGAAGGGTGCTGTGGTTGGGTGAGGGGCTGAAGGGGTTAAAAGGGCTGAGGCTGAACTTCCCAGGTGTGAGTGCTGCTGAGAGTGTAAGTGGGGCTGGAGGAGAGCTGTGCTGTTCCTACATCTGTGGCAGTGGGAGAGCTAGAAGTACTGTTTCCTGTGTTGTCCTGGTAAAGGTGTGGGGAAATCTGGTCTGAAGGAAGAGGGAGGAAGCAAGAGGGGCTTTAAATGAGAGGATGTGCTTGTGGTGGTCTGGGGACCGTGGTCTTGGTCTGGAATGTGCCTGGCTTGCTCTCTCACTCCTACCATAACCAGCTTTGCCTTTAAGGGCTGGGGAGGAAAGGACCTCTGCTAGTCCCTGTGGTCCCTTCCTGCCTCCGACGGGTGCATCCTCAACAGCATCTCAAACTTCAGCTGGAGGGAGCAAAGAAGGGTATGTACAGGGAGATAAGATGGTGTGGGAAGCTGTGTTCATCGGCATTTTTCTGTTGAAAGAGGCTATTTCCGGAGGTGGTAAGGAAATGTCAGAATGTGCTGGAGATGGCTCAGGCCATAGTAGCCAGTTGTGGGGATATTATAGGTCCAGGATTTGGCAGGACCGAAGCTTGGTCCAAGGGTTTGCAGGCTCTGCCTGGAACGCTGCTGTGACTCTGAGCAGCACGGGCGCGGTGATGGCTTGAACTAGACAGCAGTGACCTCTTGTGAGAGCAGGGAGGATTGCAAGCCACCCTGGGCTTGCTCTTTGCAGCCTGGGCGATGGAGGCTGGATGCCTCCAGTGGCCGGTGCCCCTCACCTGCCGGGCTGCACAGCAGGATGCGGCCCGAGGAGATGTGGTGGTTGCTGGCACCGGGAGCTGGGGGCACTGCAGCAGTCTGGAGGCAGTGTCTGGACCTGAGGAAGCTCTGCTGCAGAGAGCATTGCCCAAACTTGTGGTTTTGGGTGTAAAACACATGCTGAGGTCCTGATTTTCCGCTTGGTTGTGCTCTGCTTTCCATTCTAATAGTGAGCTCTCGGGGCAGGACTTGTCATCCCAAACGTGAGCCTGTTCACAGCTCCAGATTTGCCCTCTGTGGGTGCAGACATTTTTAAAACCTGTGAGGGTTTTGTGCCTTGTTACCTTTCCTGGCAGCACTTGGTAGGGCAGATGGAAATGTATCAAAAGCTGGTGTCTAAGAATGGAGACAGCGCCCGGAGGAGTGCCTGATGCTACCAATACAGTTGCCAAATTGAAGATGGGCAATGAGCAATTTTCCTGGCTTCAGATCAACTCCGGTTGGTATGTGGGGTCCTGGAGAAGGTGTCTGCAATTTTATCCCAGGAAGGTGGTTTCCAGCTCTCTGGTGAGGCTATATTTACCACTGCTGCTTCCTATTATGTGTTTGTCCTTCTGAACTTTATCAGCAGGAAGGTGGCTTACAGTGAGACTGGAAGGGAGAGAGGATGTGTCCAATCAGTGGTAGATGTTTAATCATCAATTTCTAATTATATTTGCAGATTTCCCATTTAATCAGTGATTAATGTGCCTTGCAATTAATTCTGCAGGACTCTTGGTGCCCTGAGCACTGCAGAGTGGATTCTGAGCAGATCTCTCTTTTGGGAAATTCTGATGAGTAAGGAAGTTGCTGTAAAGAATTGCAAAATATACCAATTTCTTTCCTGGTTCCCTTTGACAAGTATGAATCCTTATTTTTTTTAAGCCAGGACATATGCATTTCATTTTTTTTGGTAGGCAAGCTGTAAAGGGCCAGGCACTGCAAAGGCAGGAAGCGAAAGGGCAAGCCCTTGCATTAAGAAAAGCTGCTGTGAGTGGATTTTGTCTTGCATCTCTCAGTCCTTGGGGCACTTCAGAAGGAGATCTTACCCCTGTATTCCCACCCTAAGCCCCTCTAAGTAATGCAATACGTGGCTTGTGCCTGGCTGCATGAGGTTGGCCACCTGGACCATGCTCTGACCTTGCAAGTGCTGAGGTTGGTAAATTCCTGGATTGTGCCTAATGAGCAATCTGATCTGCAGTCTTAGCTGCTAGGAGCCCTTTAATAGTAAGTAAGTAGGTTAACAGGCACAGAGGAAAGGGCTTGTGGAAGGGAGAAGGCTGTGTAATGCCTACTGAGAAAAGTGCACGTGTGCAAAGCAGCGCACTGCAGAACTGGGCTGTTTTATTGATGCTTTGATAAAGTGCTTCCCTCTGTCTCAGCACCTTGACCTGAGTAATTTGTGTTTGTGTCTGGTAACTTTGCACTGATTGGGGAGAAGAAAAAATAGAGGAGGAAAAACATTAAAAATGCTTCACTTGAGCTGGAGATTCAGCACTGTCTTGGCTTACTGCCGGCTTCAAACGCGGCAGCAGAACCTCTTGTGTTTAGCCCCAAAGGACTCCCTAATTAGTGGAGAAACTGCAAAGCTCTGAGCATGTTTGGTAATGCTTTAGTGCAGTGGTCCCCTGAGGTTCATTAAACAAATGGATTCAAAGCAGTCAAATTGCTAGGATCTTCAAAGTGACAAGGACCTGAGTCCCAGAGAAGGCAGCACAGCCATGAAAGCAAGCTGGCATTGCAAATATTTTCTAAAAGGGGTGGAATAAAGGCACCCAGATCTCTGCAGCATGCCAAGGACTCCTGGACTCACAGGCTTACCATGCTGCTCAACATGAGAATATGCATCAAAAGCCCACTTAAAAGGTGACTGTTCAATCTTTCCTTCTCCTGCCCCTCCTCCCCACAGTCCTGCAGGCTGCCTGGCTGTGGAGCTGTTTGTGTTTAGGTACAAATATGCTCCAGCAACAGAACTGATCCAGAGGTGGCTGAGGACCTATTTGGATGCAGATTATGCTTACACACATACACACATCTGCCCAGGCGCTGGAGAACAGCAAGGTCAGGGCTGGCTGTAAGGGGAAGCACAATCATGGACAATTTATTTTAGAAAGAGTGGCAAAACACATTGTCAGCAGGAGCTGTGGTCTGTGCAGACTTGCACAAGCAGCCTTAATCTCTCTGTGTGCAGTGGGATGGGCTCTTTGGGTCTTGGGGACCTCTGTTGTTTGAGGAGTCATCTATTCCCCTAGAGTGCCTTGACCTTGAGACTCCCAGACATGATGAGGAGCTAGTGCTCAGTGAGGTGGGGGTTTCAGCTGACCCCAGCATGGGCAGTTGAGCTGAGGGAAGAGAAAATGTGGGGATGCTGCTTCAGCTGCAAAGGATGCAGCACTCACCTCTGTGCTGGCCTTTGTTAGGAACACTTAAATAAGCTTAATCCTCATTTAATTTGCTTAATTGATATAATAATACTGTCCAGCACTGCAGTGGTACTTTTCACCTGCAGAGTTTGAGATGCTTTACAAAGCCCTGAGCATGAGTCTTCACTTTTTATGGCTGGACTGTGGCTGAAAGGCTTTGCAGTGCACATTTCCTCCTTGACTTGCAGTCTGCTCTGTTTCCGCTTAAATTACAGCTGCACTTGGTCAGTTCTTTGATCTTTCCTCTTCAGAGTGTGCACTATTAATTACTGTCTGCACCATTGGCTCTAGGGAGACCTGACAAAAGGCTAGCACCAGGTAAATAAAAAACCAACAGTAACAGGCGAGGTGCCAGGATGCGAGGGCAGGCAGCTGGGGGGGTGCTTGGGAGTGCTGCCCGAGGGCTGGTGGAGCTGAAGGTCACTCTGCCACCCCAGCCCTTTGCTGAACCATCTTCGGAGGTTAGATTTTGAAGGTCACTTCGCACTCAAACCGTGCGATGATTCTACGATGTCTCCGTGTCCACAGCCCAGCTTCCAGGGCAGGGTGTCTCCTGCGGGACAAGCAGAGGGCGGTGGCAGGGCTGCAGGCTTTCCCCCCGGTGCCAGCAGATGGCAACCCTTGCCCAAGCAGCGCTCGCAGCCGGGGAGGGCCGCCTGGCCCCGGGGCTGGGGAGCTGCTCCTGGCCGGACCGGACCGCGCACGGCGTGCGGGCGGAGCGGTGGGGAGCGCGGAGGGAGTGCGGCTTCGTGGGAGGCCAAATCGGGAACCTGCTCAGGCTTGCTGGATCTCGGTCAGCCTGGGAAACGGCTCGTTTTGCCAGCTGCTGGGCCGGGAGTTTGGGCATCCCCGCGGTGAGGGCTGCAGCAAGCCCCGTTCTTGCTCCATTTGGGGTATTGATCAGAGGAAAGCCTACATCTCACTTTCTTATCTCTGTCAAGGGGAGCGCAGCCCTTCTTCTCTGTCTGCACAGCTGTGGAGCTCAGGAGGATGAGAGGCGATCCTCATTGTGCATCTGTAAATCCGTGCCCCTCTGCTCCCAGCTTATGCCAGCCCAGATCCAACAGCTGGAGCTTCTGGCGGCTCCTAAGCAAAGGATTTGGTGGGTCTCAAGGAGGGAGAAGGAGATTGGAAAGAGGGAGCTCTGAGGGATGCATGGGATATTTTTTTTTGTGTGTGACTGTACCTTGCAGAGGCAAGCAGGCAGGCATGGCTACAAACAGCAGCGGCAAAGCCATACTCCCCCACCTCCTCCTGCTCTGATCGAGGACGGGCTGCAAGAGTTGTCTGTCATGCATAATTTACAGCTTTGCTGCGGTGATTTTAAGTCGGTTGGCTTTGAAACTTTAATATGAAGGAAAGAAGTGCTGTTATTTTTGCTCTTCTTTTATGCTTTGGGCAGGAGCCTTAAGGGGACAGAACTGAGATTAATAAATTGGAAAGAAGGAGAATAAAGTGACAGGTTGTCCGCAGATGTTTGAGCAAACTTTCAGGATGTAATTCACCATTGGGGAAGGGAACAGCCTCGGTATAGGCAGTCAAGAAAGAGGATTGCTCATATAATTGGGAATGTGCTAATTTGGGACCATGACTTCAGTTCCTTGCTCTGACACAGGCTTCCTGGATGAACTTGGTCGAATCCTTTAGCCTGTGTCTGTCTCCATTTTCTGGCGCAGGGCAGAGGCACAACCCCTGCCTGCCTGTAGGGGACTGTGTTAAGGAGTGCTGTCGGAGCCTCCTGTGGGTTCTGTATGAACAAAAACTGTGTCCAAAAGCAGGAGTGCTTTTGAAGGTGGCATATGAAGAGGCAAGGATGGGGCTGCTCAGTGACGTTACAGATTAGAGCATATCTGTTCTTACGCTGTCCCTCATTTACCTTCCACAGCATGAGTTTCTCAGTTCAGTAGCACTACTAGCTGGGGGAATATATTCTGCTTCTCCTCCTTACTATTTGGTATTTCTTCACGGACCAGTGGCTCTGTTATTCAGTGCTGCTTTGGTTGGGAAAACTAAATGAAGACATAGGGCGACAAATCAAGGAGCAATTGCTTCAGTGGCTTTTGATGAACTATTTGCAGCTGAGTGTGAATTTTTCCAATGACTAGCGTGCACATGCATTTTCCCATCACATTTGTTGCAAGAGGGAAAGTGGCTGTCACTGGACAGGACTCACTGGGGAGGAGGTGAGCAGATCAGGGTAATTCTTGATTCTTCTCCCTCTTCCTCATTTCCCAGCTCTTTCTTTTCAAGAAGGTGACATGACAGCTCCCAAACTGAGACTCATTTCCACCACTTTGCTAGGGAAGGCTTGCTCTGTGAGTGGCAGTATCTTCCTCTTCAAGCTAGAGATGTGCTCCCCTGCTGCAGGCATCCAAGGCAGTCCCTTAAGAATGATCTCTCTGAAGTCTCCCCAAAGTCCCACTAATTGTGACTTAAGCAATGATTGTGCTGGGCTACTCAGACTGGAGTTTTACCACAGCCCTCAGAAAGGGACAGCTTGGTTTTTGCTCTTTTATTTTTTTGCTTACCCTTTTCTGCTGCTTGTGCAATCTGCTCTAACTGAATTGCACAGTGGTTTGTTTGCTTTGCCCAAGTGGCTTTGCTTGGCTGGAGCTTCGTGATAGTCCACTGAATCCAAGAACATCCAAGGGCTCTAATGTAGTCACAGAGCTTTGTGCATTGCTCAGAATCTCAAATACGCTGTGTGATAGTGAGAGATATTTTTCTGGATTTAATGTGAAGATGGGAGGCTGGACGCTCTCTAAACAAAAGCCATTTAAATAGAGGGAGGAGCACACTCTGTGGCTGGCACTGGCTCACCACCTAACCGAGTCAGATCCTGGGGACTGTATTCATTAAACTGTTCTTCCAGCCAACTTCCAGAGAGATGCAATTCCTTTCCTGTCTGCTAGGTCAATGCAACAGAAACCAGATCTGTCAGGAGCTGTCACACAACAAAGGCAAGCATGGTGAATACATATTAAAAATAATACCAGAAGCAATGAACGTTGGATCCAATACAACCATACCTGCTGCACTAGCACAGCTCATATTGTAATAATTGTATCCACTGCTCAGACAGCAGGTTATGCTGCCAAGGATCCTCTTGGGCTTTGCAAAGAAATTCGGGCTGGATTTTCCAAATTGCCTGCCTCCCTTTGCAGAAATGCTAGTGAAATACGTACACAGGCTTGCAGTCACAGCTTATTCTGCTGTTTGTAATTGCTTTAATGTCACCTAGGATGCCCTTACTCTGCTTATCCCTTCCATAGGGATTGTTGTTTGGCTGTGGGTTTGTACAGCATCTTGCACAGAGATTCTGATCTCTGAGGCACACTGTAGTCACAGCAGGGGAGTAATAATGAGAAATAACTCATCTGAGCATTTGAATAATTCTGGGCACAGAAAAACTGATGATAGCAGCTGTCACTGGTGTTTGCGGGCTTGTGAGCAGCCTGCTTGGCTTTGCAGCAGTGGATGAAGAAAGGTGCTGGTGTGAAAGTTCACCGTGGCTGAAATTCAACTGACTGTTTGGGGGTGCTTGGTGTGTTACCCTATGTTTGGCTGTGAAGTCTGGGTGTCCTGAGGGCGAGTGAAAGACTTGTGGGTGGTGTGTTTGTGGTTTGGTTTGTGGGGTTTTTTTTGGTGTGGTTTTTTTTCTTCTTATGCCTGACTGTTCAGGGACTGTGTAAGGTCAGGCAGATTTGTGCTGACAGTCTTTTAGTACCACGGGCAGCTAGTATGCCTGCACAGATGTGTGCAGCAGCAGCCACGTGCCTCCCTGGGAGGGTATGGTTTGTATGTGGACATGAGTCATGTAAAGAACAGGGACCGAGAAATTCAGCCCCTGCGCTGTGCCCCGCACACTAACAGGACATTAAGAAAAAAAGCTGATTCTCCATGTCAGGTTTTCAGAAGAAAGCCTTATCCTCCTTTTTTTTCAGAGAACAGAAGGCAGACGGAAAGAGTCAATATAGTAAAGAAATGATACGGGGAAACTGGAGCATAATGCTGGCTGAGGGTGGAGGGCTGGAGGTCAACAGAGGTGAACTGTTGGATGGGAAAGGAAATAATCCCTGTAAATGCTAGGCTCACCGTTATTGAGTTATATCTGGTTAGACATCCCCTCACAGAAGTGGTAATAACAGGAGAATAGAATAAAAATCCTTCCCACAGTAGCTTCTTGACTAAGATAACAAGTGACTGAGCTGGGATGTGCCTCTGTAGCAAGCTTCCAAAGTGTTTATGTCATCCTGGGAATGGCAGAGAGTTGTAGTTGACAGCATCCTAGCAGTGAAAGGCTACAGGAGGTGTGTGCACAGATGAATAAATGCAGGCAGGAATGCGTATGTGCTTGTGGGTATGTTTGCAGGTGTGCACATGTGCGTACCGTTACACTGGATATACTGGGAGTGTTTGAAGACACCTGAAGTAGCAAGAAGCGTGGGACTGAGTGGTGCGTAGGTGTGGGGGGGTCTGAACACGTGTGGATAGCTGTGTGGGTGTCAGAGCAAGCAACAGTGTGAGCAGAAGCCTTAGTGAGAAAATAAATTTCTTCCCGGCACAGTGAAGTCTGTACTGCATTCCTGAATGTCAGCTGCACTTGCCAGTTACCTCCTGGACCAGAAGGAGAGCGGATGCTTGCTTTGCCAGAAATGGTAACGCTAAAAAGCTCTGCAGCCTGAAAGGCAGAAGGAAAAATCTTCTGTGTTTGAAATAGTGTTTTGGAGGTGTTGGATGCCTTTTTGTGCAGGGTGCCACCTCCACAGCCCCTGGTGTCAGCAGGCTGCTGAAGCTGAGCAGGACCCAGAGCCCCACCTCAGGGAGCACAGCAAGAACTGACTCCGAAATACTTGCTTGAAGGTGTAAATGTGGTTCTTCAGCTGGAACCTGGCTCTGTTACAGCCCAGTGTTGCACGCAGGATCTCCAGCCTGTATTTGAAGAAGTGTGGCCATCCCCATGAAATCACCCTGGGACTGTGCCAGCTTCTCCCATCCGCCCTCATGTGCCGTACCGAGCAGAGGCACCAGGCAGCAGGGGGCAGCCCCAGTGCTTTTCCCTGTAGCACACACCTCATTCTGTCACACTGCTCGCAGAGATGGTCTTACTACAAAATCAATAGGTAGATGTTCCCTGCTGTGTGTTTTTGCTGGGGCTGGAGATAAATCTAGCTCATTTGGATGAATACACAAGGGGAAGGAATTTAGAAAGGAAAAATGCCTTGATGATGTTCAGCTTAGCTTGTTGCTATGCAACATCGTGCTGTAACCATAGCAACTCCCAGAGAAGCACCTTGTACAGACCTTTTCTTCTGGTACAGGCTGAAAAGAAAATGCGATAGAAATGCTGGGTGTTTCTCCACACTAGGGCAAGTATGGGCGCAGTAGCCCAAATCTGTTCCAGTGTCCTGTGGGTTCACTTTTGCAGCTTGTGTTAAGACTGGTTGTTTTCTTTCCTTCACCAAGGGGTTGGGCTTCACTGCTTTTCAGACTAGGAGCCTTTGCATTAAGGGGCCCTGGACTGAACAGCAAAAAAACTGCTGGGAACCCAACCAGGCAGCAGCTATGTTGTCCTATAAGCAAAAAAAAAGCTTCGTTACTCTTCCTGGTAAAGGAAAGTGAAGCGTGTCCTTGCATGAGACTGTAGCTGTTCCTGCAGGGTCAGCCCAATTGAAACTGTTAGAAATAAATGCCTGCTAGTCTTATCAGCATCAGATTCTTAAAACTTCTCCTGGGAAATAGCCCCAAATGCAAACTCCAAATGAAAGCAAGGAAAATATTGAAAAATCAGAGATGGCGATGAGGCCACAATGAGGTCTTCCTGAACCAGCACAAAACGTGAAGCCCTGGGTGGCTGCCCCAGCAGATCTTCCTTTTCCTGGTCTCCAGTCTGTGAACTTGGCTAGTGTGGAAGGTGGGTTGCTAAGTCTGCTCTTCACGTGATAGCTCCCTTGCATACTTGGAATAGAGAAGTCTCCTTCACATCTTTTTGAAATGTGGTACCTGCTAGAATGCAGCTCGAGGCACATTGTGGTGTAGTGGATGTCATCGTTATCCTTTCTCACTGCACCAGGAAGGCGAGAGTTCTTGCTCCAGAGGTCTAATGCTTTTACTTGGAGTAGTGCAAAATCCACAGGACAACATAACAGAAGGTACCAGCTGGAGATGCTAGTGCAGAAGAGATAATTGAAAAGATTTTAAAGAAAAAGCAGCTTTCAGGAAGAATGAACATGCACAGAAGTAGGAGGCTTGGAGTAGAATATGATAAATGTTTGGGATTAAGTATTAAACCCAGAAGGGGAGAGTAATCTGGATCATTCCTGGGGAGTAGGAGTGACTGACTATCCATCTGGAGTGTTTCGTGGGTATGTGTGTGAAGTGAGCACGTTTCTGTTGGCAGTGCGGATGTGCTGATAGTGTGCTGAAATAAGGATGCGCATCCTCCAGCCGTAGCCTCTAAGGGGATCCACAGACAGGTTGAAAGATAGGAACAGTGGTTGATAGGGCTAGTTTAACTCGCCAGATTTGCTGGCTAGGTTTATAGTAGCTCATAGATTTTATTCTGCTTTGCTTTAGAAGCCATTGGGGAAAGTTAGTTCTGTAGTTGAGAGCAGTAATTGCCCTCCAGGGAAAAGAAAAAGCCTGAAGCATTTCTCCAGATGTGGAGCTGAACAGGAGGCAGTGATGAACAGCCTTGGCTGCTGTCTAGCTGTAGGAACACAGTGCTTTGCTCCTGCAGGAGCCCAGATTTGGGCAGTGGAGCTATGTTGGTCCTTGTGCTGCTTCACCTCTGACTGTGGAGCCTGAAGCTGATGGGGCAGAGCTGGTGCCTGAGCAGGACCACTGTGTGGTCACTCCCTGCTGGCAGAAGACCTTTCAAGCTCAGCCTCATCGGAGGCTCAGAAGCATCCCAATGAAATGAACTGCAGGTGCAGAGGTTGCTAAGCAACGCCTTTATCATGCAGCAGCCATCCAATGCTCTCACCTGTTAGAGCTGCCTTCCCTCGCTCCCCAGGCAAACTTCCCTCCCTACCCTTGCCTGGTTGAAACAGGGAAATTTTCTGGGCAGGTTTGAAGCAGGAGCTGTTGCTTGCATATGGGCAGCTGAGCCCTGTTAGCTTCTGTCTCCTTGAGAAACCCCAAGCAGGGAAACTGCTCTGGGGCTGGGGTGGTTTGCAGGTGCTTAAAACTAAGCAGGCAAGTGCAGCGCCGGGCTGGGGGATAAGCAAAAGCTGCTGAGGTACAACTGGGCAGTCACTGTGAATGTGAGCTTGGGTGCAAGATGCTGGCTAGAGGCAAGCCTGGGAAATGCACCCGTTGATTTTCATGGGCTAAGGCTAGAACAAATTCAGACAGCATCTGCAAAGCAGTCCTCTTTGTCTTTCTCAATGAACTGCACTCGTAGTTCATTAAATGCCTTCTGATCCATATAACCTGTTAGTAGGACACTTGCAGTTCATCACAAGGCAGTGCTGGCTGAGAAGCAGGCTCTCAGAGGGGTCTCTGGAATGGGAGGATTAGGGATGTGCGTGCCCCAAATGCACTGCCCTGCAGCATCACCCAGGCATCTTCCTCCTGTGGCATCCTTCACTTTGTCACCTGGAAGGGTTGACTCAGCAGCAAATCACTTCCCTTTGGTGGCTTTCTGTTCAAGAAAAGCCACAGTACTGACAGCCCTGGGAATAAAGCTTCGAGACAAAAGGTATTTCAGGAGAGCTGTGAGATTATGTGGCAGGACTGAGAGTCAGAGTACCACAGCTCCCGCTGGCTCTGCTACCTGCCTGCAAGCAAATTCCCTTTCCCTCTTCTGCCCTTGCCCTGCTCCCCTCCTCCCCCCTGCCTTGGCTTTCCTGCCAGCTTATTTGCTCAGTAGTGGCACCAGATATTAGGGCTACTCACAGTTTACCCAATATTTTCTCAAAGCTGAGGAATTTAAACAGCTCAAGTCGCAGCAGCTGCCTCACACCGTCCCCTGAAGCCACAGGCCATGGATCAGTTCTGACCAACGATTGTACTTGCAGGTCAAAGCTCTTGCAGGGAGTGCTGATATTTATCTGCTGCTGAGGCTAAGTAGGGGACAGGCTTCCACTCTCTCTTCCTCAGCAAAAGGGTGAGGTTCACGCCCTGTGTCCCGTGGGTGAGGAGAAGCTGTGCTGCTGGGCAGGTCCTGCAGATGTGGGTGCTTTCACCGCCAGCCAGACCCCGTGTTTCACCTCTTGAACAACCTCTGAGGTGCCTTGTTCCTCCATCTGAAAACTCAGGGTAGAAACGCCAACCAAAACCAAAAAGTGGTTGGGAACGCCCTGGTTCAAGAGCTCAGTCTCCTGCTGATACATGACAAAATATTGTCTGTCCTTTGAAGCGCTGTTGTGGTAGATGTGAGTTTTGAATTTCCTTCCTCAAACCAGAGCTTTCCACCACTACTTCTGCCATTTTTTTTAATGGTAGATGATATTTAGTCATTAGCTTTTATTACAATCATAATTTTTTTATTACCTTTGAGGGAAAACTGTTTCCCAGGTGATTGTTCTTCCACAGCGTTCCAGACCAGCAGCCCACAGCCTCGTTTGGACTTCGTTATGCCAGTATAAATCCGTCTGTTCTACCCTGTCCTGCTTTTTAAAAAGCCATGAAATTCCCATGTAATGTCAGCGAAATAACCGTAGTAAAGAGATGTATTAAACAGAGATTGAAATTCACTCGGACTTCTGTGTTGCTTGGATCAAGATAATCAGTTATTGATACCGGAGGAATAAGAGATCTGCAACATTCAGTGAACAGCTGCTAGCTTAACTCTTACCGAGAACAAATGAGAAAAGGAGCTTTTTAAATTTTTTTCCTTTGGTATTTGCCCACTATCTAAAATTCCCAAGTATTTTCCAAGCTCAGGCAGAGTGGCAGAAAATAATTTATTCTTCAGCAGTGCTCTGGACTTAGCTGTGGAGGATAGCAGCACCCAGGGACCTGGCCTCATCTGCTAAACTGACTGGCAGGCTCTACCGCATCCAGGGCTCTACTTGCGACCTATTAGCAGAATATCTGAGTGCCTGCCAGCAGTACACTGAACAACGGAATAATTGTCCCTTCCTCCTGTCTTCTGTTCCCACGGAGGAGAAGGCTGCAGCATGCTGCCTGACTGCTCCATTCCCTGTTGTTTATTAGGAAAAGTGGTGTCAGAAGGTGTGTCCTTTCTGCTCTTGCGTCCTTTCTGCTCTTGCGGAAGGCGCTTGGTGTTTCTCGGACACTGTAATGGGTTAGTGATGGGAAACAGCACACGTCCTCCACATATAAGTGGATTCATTTTGTGTGTGTTTGGGTATGATATCCTTATAAGAAAATTCTCAACAAAAACCAGCCACAGAAAATATCCCATGCAGTCAGAAAACCATTTCCCCAGATTAAGCACAACAATGATAAAAGCGATTACAATAGGAGTAGAGCTGCCCCTGTAATTTGCATTATGGAATTATTTGTGTTAATGGACAGTGCCACGCTGCAGAGTGTTGTATGTTAGCAAGAAAAAATCCAGCCTGTGCACCTGGGATTCTGCACTCCCAACAGTTAAGAGGAAAGGAGAGAAAATGGTGATGCGGACAGATACCAGCCCTACGCTGGGCACTGATCCTAGCTTCACTGCTATTTGCAGCTGGCAGCAGCCCTCAGAATCCATGTTTCCTCTCTCTATAGCTTTGAATGCGAAGTTGTGAAGAGATTTGTGGGCTCTCGTTCATTGCCAGGTGACAGTTGGGTCCTTCCCTATATTTTTGTGTCTTACCACAACTCCCTGTTAATTTTGGGTTTTGTGCTGAATAAACAGTGCCTGGGTATTTGATGTTTTTTCCTTTAAACACATTTGTGATGAAAATAAATTAAATGGCTTTGTGATGTTTGACAAATGTAATTTTTCAGGCTTTTTTTTTTTTCTACCCACAGAGCAAGATTGCAAACTAAAAAAAAAAAGAACAAACCCAGCCATCAACTCCAGAATGCAAGAAAGTACTTGACAAAATGTATTTTATCAACAGAATGAAATTAGATACCTGTCAAAATACATTCGTCCTCAAAATAACTGTTCATACATTTCATTTTCCTGCATAAATAAATATTCATCTGCTCTCTTCTGTCTGTCATTTGCTACTCGCAATCCAGCACTGACTGTGGGAGGGAAATATTTAAAGACATTTCCAAAGCAATAGACAGGCTGGGTTAGTATCATTTTCTCTGGCTTGCTTAGCACCATTCATTTTATTACGAAGGAGAAGGGAAACATCTATTTAAAATCAATCAATAGTACTGTCTTCCAAAACATTAATTCCTATCAGTAAAACCCTGTTTGGTTTCAAGCAAGCTCTCAGTCAAAGGGACAGCTCTGGGGGTTTTGCATTTCCCAGGCAGGGCAGAGATGCTTTTGGTGTTCAGGGAGGTAGGGAGCCCCGGAGTGTCTCAGCTGCAGTCTCTGGGGGATGGACTGTTGAATGCAAGGGAGCATTGGAAGACCCTTTTCTAAAGGCTGGGCGCTCCCAGGTCTGTTACATGTGATTTCTGTGGAGGGCTGAGTGCATTTTGGTGACAGAGAGCCTGGGAATGCGGGAGACACATACACACGTGGAAAATTAATTGGTCTGAGAGGCAGCCAGTCTTTGCTGTTCCATGGCTGAGTACAGACGTGAGCAGCCCCTGGGTGCTGGGAGCTTGGCAATCTCCCCTTTGCCCAGGCTGAGGGGATGCACAATTGCTCAGCGACAAGAGGGATGCTCAGAGCTTGTCCCTCATATCAGCACCAGGGTGCAGCCTCTTAATGGGTCATCCCTCCTATTTCTATTCTTAGAAATATTTAGTCCAGGAACTCTAAAGGGTAAACTATTTTCTTAGAAATCTCAGAGACCTTAATGAGTTTGAGGAATTAATGAACTGATGGGGATAATGATTGCTGCCCATTAAAAACCTCACATTCCTGGGCATTTCGTGCACTAACTGAGGGATATACTGAGCAATACCCTGACCATCTTTAAAAGGCTGACTATATGCAGGTGTACAACCCTGGGAAGGGTTGAAACCTGATTTAGAGCCTTCCAAATAACCCATGTGTGGAGCGCGTTCGCATGTTTTCTGGGCTACAGTTCAAGGCCATCCCAGGGAGCCAGGTCTATCTCTGCAGCCTTGGCCAGCAGCCAGCTCAGCATCACCTGACAGTCCCCAGAGAGCCTGCACTGTGGGGATGGAGCATCTCGGCTGCTGAAAGTGAAGTAAAAATAAAAGGAAAGCGTACAAACAAACAGTCCTGCAGGAGATGAGTTTGAGACTATAATTTCTCTTGAACTAGGTTTCCATTCTTGAAGTTAAGGGCTCTGCCCTCTGAAAGCAAATGACGGCTGTGATCAGAGGACCCCATCGATCTCTCCTAGCCTGGCAGCTGCCAAAGTACTTAAAAGGGTGATTATATATTGCCATCGTTTGTCAGTCACTCAGGGGAAGTAAGTGACTGGTGGGTAGCAGAAGGCAGAGAGGATAGCCTGACATGGGATAAAAGCATGTCCTCCCAGAGACTGGGCTAGATTTAAAATCAGACCCCTGAAGACTTCTGTAAGGCCACAGAAAGATAATTCCAACACCCATGGGTAACCACTGTTTGTACTGTGGTACCATCGATGGGCCCCAAGCTGACGTCAGGGTGATTTGGGGTTGAGGGACCGAGTTCCCAGCAGGCAGCTGCGCTCTAAAGATCTCACAAACCAGATAAAGTGGGTGAAAAATGGAGGTGGCCAAGGAAAAACAGCAGAGCTGTGGCAGAGCAGGTAAAGACTCGCAGCACCTGGGCCACTCCTGTCCTGCACTGGACCACACAGTGCCAATTGAGTCTAACTCAATTCCAAACATATCATATCCATTTCTTCTCACTGAAGTTAACATTCGAAGGAATTACTGTCTAGAAAACTTTGCTATCCTGATATTTGTCAAGGCTTATCAATGTCATTTATTAATTCTGGGGACTGTCATTTTACATGTCTGTTAACAGTTACCTCCACCCACAGTGCTACATAAAATAATAAACAGGCGATTGGAGAGAAATTCAGCATTTTTCCTCAGTCATTTTGTAGCAAAACCTATTGGTTTGGCCCTGGTTGGAGATTACCTCCTACCTTTACTGCTGCAGGCACTTTGGAGTTTCAGTCCTTCCTGTCACTGCTTCTGTATTTAATGAGCTGTCAGGTTTTCTCTTGTTATCTTTAGGTCCAGCCTGGGTAACTTGGCCATAAACATTCCCCCTGGACTAAGGCTGTGTCCAGCGGGAAATGTAGACGTTTTTCTCAGATTTCCCGTAGGTGTGTGAGTGCTACCTGAATTTTTAAGCTAAAAGATGATGAACAGCGGAAGAGTTGTAGTGCGTTAGTCAGAGAAATATTGTGCAGCAAAGGGTGAGAAGCCTCTGTACCTGCACCAAAATAACACTAATGTGATACTATCAAAATAATTTTACTTTCTCCTAGTGCTGTGTCAGACTTAGGGGTTACTTATTCCCATATGGGCTATACAGAAATAGGCAGGGTCCCCAGGTGGGCCGTCAAAAGAGAAATAACGGGGAAACAGAGGAGAAAGGATGGATCAAATCTGGATTTTGCTTTCACTGTGTTATTAGTAAGCCAAATCCATTTCTGTCATTGTCTCTGCTGCCATAGAAATTATTAATGCATCAGCATCTGTAAACTCACCCACAGCACAAATTTAGTCTTGGCTTCTTATGCTAAAGCTCTCCCTAGACCGAGTTTACTGCTTGCGTAATGAGCACAGCTTTATCGTGGTAGTGATCGTAGGATAATAGCAGTTCTAATGACAGTGATTCTATTGTAATACAATTTCTGCTGCAAAAATACTGTTGTTATGAAATTTACAGTGACTGGATTGCAGCTGGGGAAACATTGAATAATGCTCTGCAAAGTGAAGCAGCAGGACAAGACAACAGAGCTCCCCCCATCACGGAGGGACCAGAGACCCCCACCTGACAGATACTGCTGTGGCATTCGGGAATAGGGTCCTTCCCCTGCCGTCGCACTGGCTTCACCTGCGCTGAAAACTCTACATTCTCAGAAAGTGTTAGGAAAATTTTTCCCCTGACTTCAAAGGAGGTTTTCATCTAGGAGAAAATGGCCTGCTCTCAGCAGCTGCTTCTGCATTTTCTGCTCCAGTTTCCAGCTGATGGACCTGCTCTGGAAGAGATCCCAAAGGCTTAGCATCAGAATTAGTTGAAGCAGATAAAGGAAGTAGGTGCGCTAACAGTGGCAGTATCCGAGGGAATGGGTTACAGGGAAATTTGTAATTCGACATGCTGTTATGTAATAAGTTCTGTTCATGCTTCACCCAGATACGCCACTGAAAACAGATGGATTAATGGAAGCATTTATCATTTTTACAGAGAAAAATAAGGTGATCAAATCAGGATGAATTTTCTCTTCCTCAGAGATAGGAGAGCAATTACAGGACAATGTAGTCTGTGGAGAACTGAGAGGGGCTGTTGTATCCTCACAGAAAGAAAACAGTGAAGGAAAAAGAGCCAGAGGGGGAGACAGTGACAGAGAAAGAAACGGAAGAAACTGTATTATCTGTGACAAGGACACAATGTAAACTTGCAACATCAAAGTGACAACAGAGGCTTGGCAGAGAGGGAATTTAAGCGGCAATACCTGCTGATAGGAGAGAATAGTGTGTGTGCTATGGGGCTGCGGGAGCCCGCGCAGCGCGTGGTCCATCCCTGCAAAGGGAGGCGCCGGGAAGGAATGAATGCTGGCAAAGAGATGATCAGCTCATGCGAGAGGCTTGCAAAGGAAGCTGAGGGTTCCTGAGGAGTGCCGCAGGGAGGAAGAGTAACGGGAAGCCCCTGGACCCTGGTGATACTTTCTGTGCATCTCCGAGTCTCCTTGGGATCTTGGAGTACTCTTGATTGCTTGTGTCTTAAGGGTGACATTTTCCTTGCAGAGAAAGGCAGCGTGAGGTGAAAGCTGAAACTGTATTGTGGAACCAAAAGGAATGAATTGCCACTGGCCACTTGTTTTATCTGCGCTGTCAGGGTTTCCTACCTTTTGTACATTGTTTTTACACCCCAATTAAGATCCTTTCACAGCTGGCAAAGTCTAATGTAACCGAAGGCAAAACTGAGACGTTCATGGTATTGGCCATCTGGCCACTGCTTAGGAAGGCAGAATCTAGGGGCACCTGTTGCCTGTTCAAATACTGAGGAATAGCTGATGAGAACAGAAAGGAAAATGAGTGTGAAGCAATCTGCAGTGCCTGCACAATGGCCTCCGGAACGACAGCTTTGCAGACACTAATAGCAAGAAGGGGAAAGCAGTATACAGACAAAGCAGTCATCCCCGCAGAGGTATTTAGGACAGCAGTGCCATTTAGCAGGCTCAGTGGTGCCAGCAGAGACATTAAAAGTTATTCATCATGCAAGTTCATCCCATGTTCTGGAGATTTTAGGTCAGCCATTTCATTTCCATGAACATTTGATTTCAGGGGGTGAGTTCACCTTGCAATGAGATTTGGCTGTGTCGGTTGTGCGTTTTGTAATGGCTCTGAAAAAAAAAAAAACAAACCACCAAAACTTGAAAAAGCTATCACTAAAAAATCATCTGCCCATTCTGAACTCAGTGGGAAAGGCTGACTGGCTTTTCTATTATTGATGAGAAAAAAAGGGAGCAACGCAGCAGAGCCCTCAGGAAGGCTGTTAAATGCTTTATTTCTACAGACTCCAGTAGAACTGGTATGAGTGCAGTACAAAATATTTAACTGGCTCATCTTCAGTATCCCAGTCTGCAAATCCCCTTCACAGACAGCAATAAGAGCCTCAATATGCCCCAGTACACTTGTCTGTACCCTGTGTTGGGTGAAGTTCCACCTCAGCTCTGACTTGTTTCTTGTAACACAGAAAGAGGACCTCACGGTATTCTGAAATGGGCAGAAACAGGGGAATATTTTTCGTTATGAACCATGGCCAAATTAATAAATTAACATTTTTCTCTACTGGATAGCTGTGTGAAATCTTTAGTGTTGGATGTTTCCTATCTATATATGCATAAAATAAGCAGCTTCCTAAGGAGGAATGACAGTTCAAGAAGGGGATGGTTCATCAAAAATTCATCCTGGATATTTTACTCCTCTAGTACTGATGTAGAAGGCAGTGCTGGGCTTTCTTACTTTGTTTCTTATTAGTTCATTATTTCTCTGCAGAGAATCTGGCAGGTGACCACTCTCTTGGGCAGAGCAGTCTCCTTAACACTGTCCTTTGCCCTTAAGAGCAGTGATTTCTGTAAAATGTGGGGAAGTAATCTGTAGTCTGAGGATCTCAAGCGTTGCCCAGCATTGCAGTGTTGAAGTCACTTTCACGTAAGATGAGTAACTGGACTTGCAGCTGACTTTTCAGAATTTCCAGCCCTTCTTCCTATATGTCATTAAATTGCTTTATGGTGATCTTTCACTCCAGACAAGTCACAGTTCTCTCCTAGCATAGGAGATGCCTTGGATGATGCACAGAGCTTGAGCCTCAAAGATATCAGTGACCCCAACGGTGGCTCAGTAATAAAAATAACCTCTTGTCTAGAACACTGCCAAAGCATTCTGGTCCTGAAGGGCAGGTAGAGAAGAAAGCATACTGATGGGCCTGTATTTCCAAGCGACTGACTGGATGATATGATAGAAAAGAGAAAAAGGATTTATCTTCCCACAAGCCCCAATCTAAGCATAGACACTAGCAAAGCCACAGAGACTTTCTTGCCCTGCTGCCTGGCTGTTGTGGGAAAAACAATTAATCATCTTCATCTGATTCTGGGGAAAAAAATTAAAAATCTATTACAATCCCAAGGCAGCTCTTGGTAATAAACATTTTAATATGTTACCAAGCTGTTTGTGTTTTATAATGAGCTTTCGAGAAAATATGCTATTGTGTTTCTAATAATCCCCTTATTGAAGTGTTATTGATTTGGAGAAAAGAATACTAACATGTATTCTTCTCAGGCCTCCAGATAAGGATGGAGACTTGTGTTCGCTGTTTCCTCTTAAGAGGTTTAGCTGAGCATGAAGTTGCTGCTCAGAAAGCTTTAATTTCTTATTCAGGATATTAGCAACCTCAGCATTTGTACTGCTGACTCTGCACATGAAGAGCACTCTTCCATTATTTCTAGCCAAATAGCCTCAGAGATCATTGTTTAGGATGAAAGTTTTCTTCTTTTTGGTTGTATTACAGGATGGCCAAAGAATGGTCCTTCTTGTCAGGATGTCCTCCAGCCATCTTCTGACATTATCTGAGCAAATGGACTGGTGTCTCCTTCCTGCCCTGTTCTCTTTCTCCACTGCAGGGTTACTGACAGTGTGTGGTCAGCAGGGAAACTAGCAATTCAGAGAACACGGTGCATTCCTTAACACGGCTTTTGGAGCTAAATGTGACTTATCTTCTCTAGTGGCTTCCCTGAGCTTGAAAATACTTACACAAGTAGATCCATAGATGAATTTATATATGTCGATAGGACACGGCAATAGCTCCCACAGTGCCTGCCACAAAATCCACTTGAAGCCAGGTCTGTGCTGGCGCAGGTGAAGGTATATAGGCTACCCTGGATTTCTCAAAGACAAGTGGGTTTGCACTTGGCTCAGGCAGGGCTCACATGGTTAGTGGCATGATGCATCTCCCTGGGAATGAGCTCTGGACTGTATTTCAAAATAAGAGCTGTAATTACAATTGGCATTTCTGAGTCTCCTGCTGGCAGCAGCCGGCCGCCTGGCTGACAAGATGCTGTTATTTGTGACACTGGCTGGGTGAGGGATCCATGGAAGTGGTGCTTAACCAGGTGCATCTGTTTACACAACATTCAACCAGCTGTTAGGAAGAATTCCTGCTCGGATTCCTATGCCTTTCCCCGTGGTGCAGACCATGGCATCAGCAGACAGTGCTGGGGTGAGGCTGCAGGGTGGGGATGGATTTGGTGTGGTGTAGACTTGAGAAGGACCCAGAAGTAACCTGAATTTTCCAGGGCGGAGGAGGAGTCCCAGTGCAAGCTTATAGGAGGCCCAACCTTCTGTCACCCAGAGGCACGTGGATGCATGACACAACGTCCATTGCCAGCTTTATTAGGAGGGGGATGGATGTTCTGTTCTGAGGCTCCAGAGACGTGAAACTGGGTATTAAAGTGCTGCCGGTTCTTGTAGTCATCTGTTCCCAAGGGCAGCCCTTTGCTCCCCCCTCTATCACACAGCTAGCTGCAGCAGGTCTGAAGGCTCCCACCTTCTGCTCCAAGCCAGACAGGGATTGATGGCTGGCACTCAAAGGGAAAAGCAGCGGAGGAAGTACTCCAGTCGGTGAAGCCACAGGAAGTATGTAGAGTAATTCTGGATTCCTGTGCTCTGCCTTGCTGATATCTGGCTGATATTTATGGCACACTGTGGAAGCAGACAGTTTACCCTCTAATAACCTTTAAAGGCTTTGTGTAAGCTATGAACCTGGCTGAGGGTGAGGTGTGTTTCAGAAGGGGACTCTGTCCAGCCTTAGCCAAAGAAAACCCCTGAAATAAACTCAACTGCAAAGATAATAAACCTTGGATGTCTTGCTTTTCAAGGTCGCTGTAGCGATAGGAGTTGCTGTAGGTTTGCAGTCATGTAAAACAGATGGGAGCTTTGTGCTCTGAGGAAGTAGGGTGGCTGTGGAGCAGATGGATCACTCTGATGTCCCAAAAAGGTATGGATTCTGGTGGGATGGCATTTGGGGAACAGTTAATCAGATGGATTCCACAGCAGATTTTAAGATAAACAAGCTGATGAATAAATTAACTTCATCGCTTGCTCAGTTCCAATAAGAAGCAAATACACAAAAGTCTGTGAATGCTGCAGGACAAATGGAAGGCAGGAGGGAGACATTTCAACATGGTGTGATGCTGGGGGAGCTTTTACATTTGGGAGGTTTAACAAACACATCAGGATGGTTCCTTGGAGCCATTCCCTGTGAGTAATAACACTGCCTGGGTTCCTGCTCATAAATGGATCATTCCTTTCTGTCTCTGATGTTTCTTTTAGTTGCTTGCCTGTCACCTCTTGCTGGTGCTCCCCAGGCAAGGCAGCCGTTTGGGGCAGCTCCTTGTTTGTGCACTCCTCGGAGGGCAGTCAGCTAGTCACCAGTGTGTGCCCCGCTAAACATTGTGCGAATGCCAATGATCTGCCCAACATCTTGCCTGGGTGCGAAGATGGAGGAGAAAGGGACAGCTAGGCTGAGAGCGAACATCTCCACGCTGCACACACAGCAGTGCTTTGCAAAGCTCTGCTTCCCTGGCATCCTTGCAGACAGCAGAGCACGTGTGCACACCTAGAGATACCAGTACCTTTTTCAGTTCCTCCACACGTGCAGACAAATTTTCTGACTGAGACTGAACCTGACAACCCCCATAGCATTGCACTTGCTGTGAAAATGCTCAGATTTCCCACGTGGGACGTCCCCACTGCAAGGAGAGCAATCCTAAAGCTGTAGGGCTACGATGGCCCAAATGCCATTTGCCAGTGGCAGAGGAAAAGCAGTAAACAGAGACTCAGTTGGGTCCCTTCAAACTGATCTCCAGCTGACCTCCAACGTGGCTGTGCTGCAAGGTTGGTGGCAGGAGGAGGCACACAGCAGCAGGCACAACACCTCCTCCGGGAAGTGTGGCTTGCAGGTGGAGCCATAGGATGAGCTTGACTTGCCAATTTGTTTACAGCTAAAATTAGAAGTGAAATGAGATAATATTATGCTTACAATTTCTGGACAATTAATTTTAAGTATAGTAATTTGCTGTGGTGTTTTGCAAGGTGCAGTTCAGCAGAGCTCCGTTAAACAAGCAGAGGCATTCTTGTCCTGCTCCAGGGAAAGGTATCGTGTGTGACCAAGAAGCTGTCTGGCCCTGGGGATTAATGACCGTATGCAGTCTGAAAGCCAAATTGGGAGGAGAGAGAAAAAACACTGATTTTTTTTCCCCTTTCTTTTATTAGACTCTAAATAATTAACAGGCGAATCCTGCTCTGTGGCTTAATGCTGTTTTGCAACCCAAGTGAGCCCTGAAGCAAATGAAATCCATGAGTTGCCATTCTCAGTTCCCTAGCAACGAGCCAAAGCACGGAAACGCGCTTGGCCTTATCGCAACAAGATGTTAAAGGAATTAATATTCATCACCAATGGCTTCCTGCATTGGAAGCGAAGCCCCCTGCTCAGAAAGAGCAGCCGTGGTGTAGGGCGAGACCTGAAGGGAGGCAAAATCATGTTAGTCTGAAAAAAAGGATGCACATGCCTAGAGAGGCGTGTTTGAACGTGAGAGCAGTCACACCCTTGGCTGTGTGCACACCTGGAGGCTGCAAACTAGAAAACAAGGGCTCTCCCTAGCGCAACAAGGGGTGAGAGGTGCTGTTGCGCGTAAGAAAGCAAACACAACCGAGGGTTAAATCCTGTGTTTCCATGGGATTCTGCCAAGCACAGCACCTGCTACGTTACTTTTGCAGTTTAAACCAAGCTCAGAGAACAAATTTCTTAATCTTGCTTAAGAAACTGCCACTGTCTTAAAATCCCACCCACAGCTGGTGACCTGCTCTGGTAATTGAGTTGTTCTGTGCTGCAGAACCTGGGGTAGATGGGAGAAGCAGAGTGCTTTGGCCGCCAGAGACAGTGAAAAATAACACAGCAGCAGCTGACTTGCTTGGTTACTACAAAGGTAGTGAGTTTGGGCCAGTATGTGACAGGCAGTGCTGGGTTGAGGGAAAGGACAGTCAGCTGCTACTGTTACTGGAGTATTACAAAAGGTGCATAGAGCACTTTTGTTGCCTGCATCTTTTTTGAGGGTGACAAGCAGCTTCAGTTTTCCTTCTGATATAATGAAGGTCTCTGGCTTGTCACGCTAGCAGAGGAGGATGCAGGTTAACACACATTTAATTGACCTCTGGCTCATTAATTGCTTACAGGGCGAAATAGCTACAGATTTAGATTACTTAATTAAATGCTAAAATTTGGTAGCAAGTTAATTAACATGTAACATTTCCCTCCCTAACAAACACATTTTAAGACAGGGTAGGCAAGGCAACATTAATTGTAACAATTAATTAGGAATCAAAGTGATAATGGGTACAGCTGCTAACAATTAAAAGCTAATTGTGTCAAGCACTTTAACCATTTCAGAAATGAACTGAAGGCTGGTGGGACGTGCAGGTGGGAGCGGTGTAGGTAATTGGCTCTAGCCTTCCTGAGACCTTTATAAGGAACCAGTCCTGGGAGTCTTTGTTGTGCTCCTTATTTCTGTTTGTGAGTGGGCTGTTTGGGTGTTGATGTCCTCATTGCATCAAGAGAAGATCTGCATAAGGTAGGGCTGAAGTGCTTGCTTTATGGCTGTTACCTGTGGAGAACTGTCTTTGGTATCTGTGTTGTTCAAGCATGTTTGTTGGTGCAGAGCTGTGCTCTGAAATGTGAGAGTGTGGGTATTAATTTTGAGAAGTGTTGCAGATTGTGGGCAGGCAGGCTGCAAAGCTCTTCCTATGTTGTATATTGTGTGTATGCTTGTGT
Organism: Pterocles orientalis; assembly: GCA_011057875.1. Lineage (NCBI taxonomy): Eukaryota > Metazoa > Chordata > Aves > Pterocliformes > Pteroclidae > Pterocles > Pterocles orientalis. The sequence continues at coordinate 579,383 of WKFP01014334.1, forward strand.
AGTGTTTGGGCAGGTGGGACTAGGGGGCTTGCAATGTGTCTCAGTGCTTTGTGCTACACTAAGTTGAGATTCTGAAGAGTTCTCCCTAATGAAATGTGTCCCTATTCCTAGGAGAAGGACTCTTATGCTCTTGTCTCTTTCCCTTGATATATTGTTAAGGTCTCCTTTAGTCTTGACCAGATAACTGTAGTAGTGCTGTTGCTGTGTTACAGGGATATGCTACCTGCTGGCACTATGGGGATTTGTTGGGATTGAGAAATTTGACTGGGTTCCAGGTAATGCTGGAAGCTACATGACTGAGTTAGCAAGAACTGTGAAGAGTTCCCTTAAAAAGAATGCCTTTATCAAAGGACTTTAAGGGAAATATGTAATATTCTTGATCCCTCTTTGGAAGGCTTTCAAGCCCTGAGGTTTTAGAGCATCATCAGCATTTTTAATTTCATTTTAATAGGAACAAATGTTTTTAAGAGGGTTCCTTCAAGGAAAAAGGTGCCACTTCTCAATGCTTTGGTTCTTTTTGTTTTTGGAACAATTTAATGTTTTAAATGCCTCAGGACTCTGCTTGCTTCTAAGTCCTGGAGTCAGTGGTATATCCAATACTGAAAAAGCAGAAAGACTTGACATCAAGGACAGAGAAAGATTCTGTTGCTACTGAGACTGCAATGTACCCCCCATGGAGGGTGTTTCTACTGCCTCTGTCTTTAACTTCATTTATAAGGGAGAGAAATTAGTTGTCTTCTGTTCTTCTAGTTGTGGCACACCAGCAACTTTTCCACTGCAGAATCCAGTGCTTTTAACTGTTAGATAAGTGAATACCCCAGGCTAGCTATACCAGGGATTGTCCAAAGCCATGGCTAAATTGGCTGCTCATGCTCTTGAAAAGCACAATGGCCAAGAAAATAACAGCACAAGGCTTCAATGTGTAATTAAGGCCTGGTATAAGTTACGGAGTATCACTGAGACAAAACATTAAATAATAGATATCATACAGGGGCAGTTTTAGGAAGACAAATGGTTGCAGAAGCTATTAAAAAGGAATATGTGAAGTGCTGGCAGTGTCCCAAGGAGTGGCTCTGCTGCTCAGCACAGACGAGCAATATCTGTGTCTGTTCATGGGCTGGTAGCGTGTCTGCTGGAGGAATCCTGCTTACTGCTGAACAGGCTGGTGGGGCTGTGGGGAGGAAGGGGTAAAGATCACCTCCCAGCTACTGGCACTTGGTTGTATACTGGAGATTCTCCCTGGTCCTCTGGGAGAGGAGGAGGAGGAGGACAGGGGACCAGAGAGGGCAGGAAAAGCTGCTTGCAGGCTGTCCCTGCCCTGGCTGTCAAAACTTCAGTGTTCTATGGTGTGCAAAGCCAGTTAGGGTCAGGACAAAGGCCTCTCATAGCTTGTACTGAAGATACTACAAGCTAGTTACAGCTACATCCTTCTCAGCCCTCTCTGTTTTGGGGGTGTCTTGCTAATTTTTTTGCTTGAGAGTAACATAAAAATGAGTCTGCTTGGGAGCTTTGAGTCCTTCCTGCTGTTCTAGACAGCTGTTCCCCAGGTCACTCTTGACAAACGTTTCTCTGTTTCTTGGAAGTCTGATAGTCTGCCCAGGCAGCCAGTCCAGCACAGAGAGTGGTTCCTGCATTGGCTCCAGGCTTACCCACCTTGGTTCTCCTCTGCAGGGCTGGTGGCAGAAACAGAAAGATGAGGCACCCTCTGCACTGAAGAACAAAGGGTGAAGGAACCAGAAAAAGGCTGGAGGCATATTCCAAATTGTTTTGGGATCTCTTTTTCCACTTTAACAAGGGGAGAGGGAGTAAAATACCAAAGATGGGTTCCAGGTCCTCTAAAACAGTGCATGGAAGAATCAAAAAGGGAGTAAGGTGCTAAAATGTGATATAGGTACTAACTGAGGCTGAAACAGAAGTGATGCAGTGCTTTCTCTTCAGAAGGTGGGTTGGCTTCTTCTCATTCTTTCCTATAGGAAATGTTAAGTTTTTATTTGAAAGCATCTCTTGTGGACAAAATATAACATTTTGACTAGTTTGGACCCCAGGCTGACCTTAGAGCATTGTCCTCTGGGATGAACAGAATGCCCCACATTGTGGTTGCCCACTTGCTTTTCTTTTGCAAAACAACAGCCTGTCAGCAACCCACGATTGTTTTTGTGTCATAAAGAAGCTTGGACTTTGCCAGCACAAGACAATGAAATGCAAGAATTCAAGCTGTAAAATCCATCTGTTTGAGCACACTGAGTTTTTTCCATGGTGTGGAATTGCTTGTGCTTTCCATTTATATTTAAATTCATGCCTGTGGAGATACCTTCCTTTGCCAAAGCAGCAGAGCATCTAGTTGCTGGAATGAGGAGATTGCTGCATACAAGCACTTTTCAGAGCTGAGATCAGTGGTACAGACTGTGCATCAAGCTTGTTCTGTACCTTGAGAAATGCAGATAACTTAGTCACTGCTGTCCCTTCTGAGGTTTGCAGTGAACCTTGGAAATGTCTTGTAGGATTGTGGGGAATTTGGGGGGCCAACTCCCACAGGTGTGGGTGGTTGTTGCTTGCTGTTGTTCACTGAAGGTGCCATGGGTTGACCTGGGAGTGATGTGCCAGTCCTTTTTTTCTATCCCCATTGTGTTACAGGTCTGGGGATTTACCACAAGACAGTAAAAGCTGTTTTCAGAAGTGAAAATTGAAGAGATGCTAAAACTGAAGGGTTGTTCCTCTTCCTCAGACAGAGTTCCTCTTTTAAATCAGCTGCTGTGTTAAATAGCTGTAGGTTTGTGCTGTCCCAGCCAAATCTATCCACAGCCACTGCAGAGTGTGTGGATGACTGGTTAACCTTTGCCCAATACCTTCGGCAGGTATCTGTTATCTGCACTGATATCAGAGGATTGAGCCAAGCTGGCTGTAGGACTTGGCTGGGAAGTACCCAGAGATATGTTCAGTCAAGAGTTATAGAAGTAGGATGGGCTTGCCCAGAAACATGTGGCATGAAGGGTCTTGGACCATAGTTCATGTAAAATTCCGTGTGTTAGCCTCTTTGGTGACAATAAGCCCATTCCCTGGTCACACTGATGTTTCTTTGGGCAATGGTTTACTGCTTTGGCAATGTGTTTACCTATTTGAGGAGAACAGATAAAAAAATTACCCTTAATACTTCTTATTCTGATGTCTTCTGCAGTATGCATGGATACCATCTTAGGGAAACTGTAGATACAGTTTGCTGTGGTGTAGGCTGGTATTTGACTCAATGTAGAGCAGAATTTAACCAGCCACCTTATTTTTTTTTGTCAAGAAAATCACAAATGGCATTTTCTGTTGTGCAGGAGAGACAAATACATCAACCGGCAGACAAGTAGGAAAGGAAAACATGTAGATTTTTTTCACATGTGCAGAAGCAATCAGCAAGAAGATATTCTAAGAACTGTAATGTACTTAAAAGAGCAAACTTGGGAGGAACAGAAACCAAAAATCCCTCTGTGGCCATCAGACCTGGCAGTGTGTGTGTGTGGGGGAACCACCCATTAAAAAAAAAACCCAAAAAATCAAACCACATCACATTTTTTGAGTGGTGTGTTTTATGAACTAGAGAGGCAGTAAGAGAATGCAGGAAAACACTGATGCTTCTTCAAGCTGCTTTCATGTTGGTGAAACTCTGGGTACCGTGAAATTACTTGTGGCTTGTGCATGGGCACAGGAATGGAGAGATAGCACAGCAGTGGCTTTGGAGTAGAACCTTCCTTAGGCTTGGCAGGCAATGGGGGATCAGCTTGCTGGTGCATGGTACGTGGCTTAATTCCGCCCTGGCACAGTGCACCTGGACTCCTTGCTGTGCTCCTTAGGCTGAGGCTTCTGTGGCTCTCCTCTTTCCCCTGATGTGACAATGTGATGCCAAATCTAGGCTGAGGCACCATCAGTGAGTGGGAGATTGAGTCACCAGGGTGGCTAGTTGTGATTCCAGCAGATCTGAGTTCTGGAACATAAATACATTCTGCTGCTTTAATGTAGCAAAAGACAAGTAGCTCTCAGTCAAGCAGGAAGGTGGCATGATGT
>WKFP01014334.1:583449-607484 GCA_011057875.1 Pterocles orientalis
GGTTGCTTCAAATTGTAAACTGAGCTTGGGTGTGTTTAGAGGTTTTGGTTAGAGGCATGAGTATTTGCTTTTTCCTTTGCTGTTTTCTTGCCCCAGACATGTAACAGTCTATTTTATGCAGCTGACTGTGCTTAAGAGTTCAGTAGTGAAGGCTCTCAAATGGGTGTCTCGTGCCTGTCCAAATAACCTGACCCAGAGCCCAGTTCTTGCTTGTGCTTGGTATGCAGTCTGGATTCAAGAGGGGCTGCTGCCAGCCCAGTTGGTTACAAATGGCTGTTCTACAGGGAGAAGGAAGCTGTTGGTCCTCTTAGGTGCTGGTCTCATGGTTTACCCTACCTGAACAGGGTAAGATAAGTGTAGAGAGAGGGTAGGAGTAGGTACTCTTTCTGTAGGGAAGAGGACTCAAATAATCAATCCCTGCCTCAGCCCAAACAGGAGTAGTATCGCAGGAAGGGGAAACCGAGCCTTTAGACTGCCAGTGTTGGAGTGTAAACCTTCTTTCCATCCCTGTAGCCTTGATAGAAGCTGCTTCCAGCCTGTTTCTTTAGGAAAATGAAACTACTCCACCAGTTTCACTGCTTGTGAGTTCTTGGTATGGTCATCCTTCTAGGGCTATGGGGCTGTGTCAGTCCTCTTGGTTTTCCTTCTGGTTGCTTGCTTTATTTCTTGGCTGTAGGCTGTCTGTAACAGACAGCATTTCAACATGAATTTCAGGTGTTGGCAGGCAGGAAAAATGTGTTCTTTACTGGTACAACTGGGGAAGGAGCATGGTTCAGAGTTTGCAGCAGAGAAGGCACTGCATAAAAGTGCCTTTTGAGTTCCTGTGAGATCTGGTGTCTGTCCCTGAGTAAAGCCTTTGAGAAATCACAAGATGTTCTTGCTGTGAGGAGCTGAGCTGTCCATCACTTTGATGCAAAGAGATTAGTGATGAGGTTAAAAGGGAGCCAAGGGAGCCATTGCCATTATTGCTGCATTTCTTGAGTAAGATGCAGCGATCTGCTTATGGGAAATGATGATGGCTGTTATTTTTAGTGCAGGAGCGTACTGAAGCCCTGATGCAGGAAGTATGATACGGAGCCAAAAGACAATCCCAGTGTCTAAGATCTCAGGCCTACTGCAAGGGGCAGGCTGAAGGGCCTGGGATGACTGTGTCCCAGCCTAGATATTGAGCTGTCCCCAGGTTGCACATCCTTGCTGCAGGGAGGAGGGAGAGATACCTTATCCCTGGGATAGTATCAGCACCTGTGAGGAACAGACTTCCTTGAAGAAAGGAGATATCAAGGTTTTGTGTTCATCTGGACTGATTTTTCAGCATGCTTGATTGCTGTTTTAGGGCAGCAGCACCTGAGAGCCTGCCACTTGTGGAAAAGGACCCTGTTGTCCCAAGGAGAAAGAGGCAGCTCTGTCCCAATAAATGTGGCATTCATGCTAGGGGATGACAAGTCCAGGGCATTTTAGCTAAATGCCTGCAGCAGCACATCTGTGTGTGACATGGGCTCTGTTTCCCTGGGTTCCTTCAATGCCTCCCTGCAGAGCAGTAAGTGTTAGGGGAAACTGGCCAGTGCCCTGTGTCTGTGGTGGTCTCCGCCTGGTCCAGCTTCATCATCTAATATGAACTGGAAACCGTGTTTTGCGGGTTGGTGTAAGACTAGGTCTTGTGCTGGTTACCTGGGATTTCATGCCATGGTTCTCATGGCTGCTGCTGAGAGGAGGCATCCGGGGATGCTGCCTTGGGCCCAGGGTTGGCAGCCGCTGGGTGGCAATGTTTCCTTGCACGAATGTTGAAAGAGCTGCACTGGTCTGGGAGATAAAAAGGCACTGCTCTCAGGGGCACAGGTATTGATATGGCACTCATGCTGCTTTTCTCAAACGTTTTCCTTCTGTCATTAGTGATTGAGTTCTCCAGCAAGGAATGGCACACAAAACCTTCAGCTTGGGCACATTTCTTATGAAACAGAAGACTGCGTTGTTTTCCCAGCCCGCATTTGACAAAGGTGTGATTGGCCACCCCTCAAGGTTAGAGGGAGTCTAGAGAGCAGGAGGCGGATGCATCCCAAAGCTCCCTTGTGTTCTTGGGTGTACCAAGTTGGTCTCGGACCCTGTTTTGCGGTCCATTTTGCATTGTGCTGGGTAGTCAAAGGACAGAGTTACAAAGACTATTGGCAAGGGCTGGGCTTGGCTTTTTGCTCCCTTTTCAAGTCTGAGATGATTAATATGAACAGGAGAAGCCTGAGAAACACTTGGCAGGAGAACCTGCAGAGAGAACAGGCTTCCTCAGACTGTGCTCAGAAAGTTTGCAAGTCACCCTTCCTAAGATTCTGTTTGGCGGAGACTTTGGCCCTAGAAGACAGAAAAATGATGACAAGTTCGGGGAGTCCACAAGGAGAGAGAAATGGATAGAAAAACTTTGTGATCAGCAAATGAAAAGTCAACCACTTGACCTTCTTTGAACTTATTTCAAATCCATCAGGCATGGAGAAAATTGAGACTATAACTCAGGCTGCTCCTGTTGGTCACATTACCATCTCTATTACACTGGGCTGTTTGTCTTAATTGAACTGGAGCCTGTTCTATGACTAATTGCCAGGTCACACTGGCCCTAAATTAAAGAACAATGTGGGGTTTTAATTTTTTTTAGTTTAACAACTTGAAAGTCCAGTTGTTGGCACGTTTCCTCCAAAACTCTTTTTCCAGGCAAGCTAACTAGTGTACTGAGTTCAAATCCACCCATGTTATCACCATTGGGATGGTTGTTTATATATCGGTAATGCCTAGACATAAAATCGCCCTGAAGGCAAGTCTGAGCCCTCAGAGTTTACAATATAGTCGGGGGGGAAAAAAGGCAAGAAAACTCCTACCTGCTCAAACAAGCTCCTTGGAAGCTTTTAAAACAGGAAGAAGAGATAAGTAAAAGCTAAGGTGGGTCTCGGATGGTCCACTCTTGATAAACTTAGTCCCCTTCCTTGTGGGGTAGCAGGCCTTCTGCACTAGGGAGGACAGTAAGGTATTCATAGCTTTTGAATCCAGTGTGCCTTATGTTTTGGATGAAATTTTCATGAACTGCTGTTAGAAATATGGTCCAAGCAGAGGTACGCAAAAATGGTTTGTGCCTGAGAGCAATCATCACCAGTTTCCTGTAAAAGTATCATATCAGTTCTGCAGGGCTGATGTTAGCCAGTGTTTTCATCGGTAGCTGTGATGATGGACTGAAACGCGTGCAGAGAGAAACCTGCCAGCCCTCCCTATCACCACTGTGTTCATGTCCTTTTCAGTGAAAGGGAAGCTGAATTTCTTCTATGGTCTTTGTTTCTATCTGTTTTCTCTGGTAGCACATCTATCTAGCTATTCCCCCAACAGTGAGATGAATAGTAACGTCATACCCATGAAGAGATGCTAAGTCCTTCAGATGGTGAGGGTGTTTGAGATCACTTTGTCAAGCGCTGACAGGACAGGCTAGAAGGGGAACAGCAGTAACTGTCAAAGGAAGAACAAAACCCCATGTCTGGCAGCAGGCAGGGAAGCAAAGAGGAAACGCAGCATCAGTACGTGTGTCATATGTGCAGCAACACAGTGCTCCTGTAAGTGTGCTAGCTGGGCTAAGGAGATTTTAAAGGCAAAAAAACAAGGAATTGAGTAGATGGTGGATTCTGGTAATAAATTAGTGTGGCTTGCAAAGTGTCTTAAAAAACAGACCAATGGGCAAAGTGCAGTCAGGCAAAGGGCAGTGGATGCGGGAGGCTGCTTAACATGAAAAGGGACTGTTTAATCCAGTGATAGGGATTGTTCAGTTCATTAAACGAATACAAGGCCCCTCAGTTCCCTTGGTGGCATCCTCATGCCTCTGTCAGGGTTTCCTGCACTGAACAGTTACTGGGATGTCTGTCAGAGAACAAAAGCAGGGCTGAGCAGTGGCTGTGTTAGTGTAAAGGGGCCCTGAGCTGGGCTGGGGTAGAAAAGGTGCTGCTTTCTTTTTTTTTTAAATGTGTATGTGCTCTGGGGTAGGTTAGCAATAAAACGGTATTCTCATACTACTTCATCTGCAACTGAAAAAGCCTTTAGTTATTTAGTTTGTTGGTAAGGAGTGTTCAGTCATGCAACTGAGGATGGGGGAAGGTGGGGGCAAGGCAAACTCCCTGGCAGGTTAGCTGCTGAAGATCTGCTTGAGCTATCCAGTTCTAGCTGACACTTCTTCCTGGGACTTGCTGTGCTACAGAGCAGCAGCTTCCTTCTCCAACTGAAAGCTGGGATTCAGGTTATTAGCCTGATTTTGTAGAATTTGCTCTAAAGATGGAAGAATAAGTTAAGAGGAGCATTTTCCTCTTGCTAGTGTTAGGGCAAGCCTTGCAGACTGGATGCCACAGTGAACAGCAACATGACAGCTGCTGCATGGATGAAGAGGTTCTCTGCTCCTTGTTTCACCTGCTCTATTAGATTTCATTAGGTAGTCTCCCTCTGGGATACAGTCTGATGCAAGAGCTGCCGCTGTACCTGGATAAATAACTCAGGCTGTAGCTAGAAGCTATCAGAAATGCAGCACAGACAGGCAAAGGAATTTCACATGGGGAAAGTTTAATGTATCTCTGAAGTATCTGAGTAAAAGATATAGTGAGCTATAGGCTCCTGGACCACAGCTTCTTTCTCTTCTCCACACCATTATCCCATGAATGGGATTTGGCTTCTCTCTTCCCCTGAATATGTCCCGCAGCATTACCTGTGAGATGTGGGCTGTGCCGCTTAGGCAGTCTAGGGGTTGGGATTCAGTGGCCTGCAAGGTGAAATCCTGGCTTATCTTGGAGGCCAGCCTCTGGGGACTTTGGATAAATGCCAGATGATGGGCTTTGCCTCGCTGCAGTGTTCAGAGCTCAGAAGCTGCTCTCTGTTAGAGACTGGCCCCATCAAATGGCAGCTCCCTGTTTGACAGTCACGTCTGGCACTGGAGTATGTATGAGGGCAGGACCTAGCTATTCTTAGCCCACAGTCTGAGCATGCAGCTATTTCCTACCTACACACCTCTGAAGGTTTTGCAGCCGGTCCTATTGCATTTGTGTTCCTTACCAGAAAGCTTGTCACACCAAGAGAAACACGCAGGCTTCCCCAAGGCAGGATCGAACCTGCGGGAGTTACGATGTGAGTGCATTAGTTATGGTTAGAGGCCCTTGTCTCATAATTATTCTCTCTAAATTACACATTCATTTAAAATTATTATTACAAGATGGCTGGCTAATGATTCTTCCCTGTTGATTATTTATAGGGCATTTACTTTACATTAGCAGTGACAGCTACGATGGGTCCCAGGTTTAGCAGTTTTGGAGCAAGGACTGACAAGCCCTTTTCTGTCCCTTTCTGCTAGGGAGGCACTGCAGTACTTCTGGGGGAGGAGGGCATGGGCTGTGTTCTGGAAAGGGGGAAAGACCGGACTGAATTCTTGCTTCACTGCTAAGTACTCAAAGGTGTCTACAGGTGAATAGTCGGATTAAAGGATATTTATCAGAAATAATGAGTTAGGACTCCAGTTCTTTCAGTAAAGGCCGAAGTGTGGGTTCTCCTCAGAGGACAACACGGGGCATGTAAAATACTCTAGAGAATGGTCTGTGAGGCTGAGGGAGGAGGGACCTTGCTGCATGGGGCCAGAAGCAATCAAGGCAGGCAGCCAGATGGAGACTGTGGTATCAGGGAGAAAACTTCAGTGCTGATGTCCTTCCCTTGCAGCAATCAGGACTTACTGCTCTCAGTTGTAGCATCCTTTGGATGTAATTCCCAGAGGAAGGCTGTGCCAGTCAGTCAGACTGGTGCCCAGTGTTTGTGAAGGGCATTTGTCCTGCCACGGGGCTGCTGGGGGATCCCATGTGAATTATTTAACTTCCTAGTGCCTTTGTTTCTGTCTATAAAATGAGGACAAAACTCTGCCCTACTCTGCAGAGTAAGGCAACAAGGAGAGTAATTAATACACATGAGGTAAGCGAATATTCCAAGGGAGGGGAGAGCTATATGTGCTTTGACTAATGAACATCTGTCATCTTCAACACTCCCAAAGTTAACAGTAATATAGGAGTGTGAGGTACTAATGCATGGCCAGATACTTAAGGAGCTATCTACCCATTCACACAAAACAACTTAGCACCTGCTGTGTGAAGTGTAGCAGCATTCATTCTGACAAATATTTTTTTTCCATAAAGGATGATGTTTAATAGATGCAGTCATTTGCACAATTAGTCAATTAACTATGTTGTTAAAAGCTCATTGAACCAAAATTAAGAACACCATAAAAATTAAATTTGGACAGGGAGTCCAAGGCAAGGTATGGGCTTTATGTTCCTGTTGTCTATCATTCTGGTACTTGTGATGTGATAAAGAACTGAGTTTTTGTTTCTTTTGCCTCCACATTTAGTATTGATTAAATATTTATCAATGTTATGAGAAGGAAAAATTTTTTCCCTGTGACTCTTACAAAGTCCATTGAGGGGATAATGTATACAAGTAGCAAGAGGTCCTGACAGGCTGTGCTGGAAGATGATGGTCTGCTGTGGCTGTGGGCTTTAGGATATGTCTGTTAAGCCATTTGTATAGCTGATGGGTTTGTGCCAACAAGTCTGGAAGTAAGGATGGAACACACATGGTGCTGGCCACACCAATCAGACCCTGAGCTGCAGTATTTCCTGAAGAAAATGCAGCTTTTTGACTTGATTATTTATGCAATTAACCAGACAAGAAACCCAAACAAAGGTTTTTATTCTTAGTGAAGCGACTGTGGCTCCAGCTTAGAAAGTTTCAAGTGCTGAATTTGATGAGAACATCTTATTTTGATTGGCCTGATGCCATCTCTGGGTCTGTCAGTCTCTATGGGGAGATATCTGCAGATACCAGTGCAACTGCTGTGTGTGTTTTGGTACCAAGTGCTTTGTGCCTCATGGTTAAAAAAAAAAAACAACCAAGGGAAGGGGGCACCGCTTAGGAAAAGAGAAGCTAAGTCCTTTACTCTTTAAGCATGTTTCCCCTGAAAGAGGGAAGGGACAGTTTGCAGGTTGTTTCCTAGAACCCATGCAAGGCTTAGCCCACTGGGGTTTACTGCTTCCAACACAGCTACAGGAGGAGAGAGATCTTTCTACACAAAGCATACGCCCAGCACAGGGAAAAGCAGCTTTTGCAGGAGCTGGTTCTCTGCACAGTTAAGAGACTGTTGGCAGCCAATCTGCCCTGCCACAGTGGCTGCAAGGGAGTGCTCTGGGCTGACAAATTCAGTCTGGCTGCAACTTTTCTCTACCTGTAATTACTGCTTGTAAGTGTGTGAGTCCCTTTTTCTGTAGCTTGAGGATTGTTTTCTTTGCTCAGTTTTTTTCTGTATTGCCTTTGCAGTTTGGTTTTACTTGAAATAGACATACCTGCAGCTGGCTTCTCTCTCCAGAGAGCCAGGCCTGTTTATTCTCTCTTTCTGGGATTGATTGAGAAATTGTTGTTCAAGTCACAGCACAGAGTCCATATAGGTCCTATGGTGAGGGCCTAACCCCACAGACATCAGATTTCTCAGTGACTGAAATGGTATGAACCTTTTCTTGAGTGAGTTAGGTACCTGTTCTAATTCTCTGTAAAGGAGTCGCAATGGAGCATCAGTGTTGGGTCCCTGTTCTGCATTCCTGTCTGGAGGAGCTTCTAATTCCAAGTTGTTTCTAGCTACTAAGCTTAAGCAGTGCAAAGAATTATCCTATGAGATAACTGCAGAATCCTCCTAACCCCATCTGTGTCTTAATTTTGCAGAAGTGTAGCTTTTGGCCTGCCATCTATTTATTTTGGTTCTAAGAAAGGAAAGAAAATGAAATAAATGGAAATGGGCTGAGTAATTTTTCTTCTTGGGGTTCATTGTTCTGCTGCCTTGATAGGAAAAAGTTTGTGCCCCTAGGAAGAGATTGTACTGTTCTTCCCTTGACAGCTCTCCTCCCTCCCCTCCACATCTCCACCCTTTCTGTTGCATCATATCAAAACTGCCTGGGGAGCTCAAGCCAAGTAAATATTGTTTCCAGAGGATTAGATTAGTTATGTCATTCTTGCTTGTCATGGGCTGATTCTTTCTGAAAGGTCAGCCCAGGAGTTGTTTGTGCAAGCCAGAGATAACAGAGCATCGTGCTGTGAGTTTGCACAGGCTCCTGTGTGATGACTGGGCCAAACAGCCCCATGTCACAGTGAGAAAAAAAATGACAAAGAAAACAAGCCCTGAATATTATCATGCCTCGGATGCTTCCCAGCTGGGTTGGGAATGTCCCTTCTGATGAAGGGTAACACAGGACAAGAATATCAAAAGATGTCTTTAAGAGGTGTTTCTGCCTGGAAAAAAGTAGGAATGCCATGAATTTTTGTGCATTTATGCTAATGGGAATGAAGTATTCCCATCCAATAAGTTTACATATATTTCTGTAAACACTTTTATGATGGTGAAACTAGTGTCCTTTGCTCTGCAGTGAACAAAGCATGTCCTGGTCCTGTCTGGGATGCTGGCACCAACAAACATTCATAAATCAGGAAGACCAAATTAGTTAAGCCAAAGCTTAAACTTTAGGGGAAGATTTGTTATGTATTGAGGAATATTAGAATTCTTACCACACTAACCTAGTGCATGAAGGACAGTCTAACAAATGGGGAGGAAAAAAAGCTAGTCTTTAATTTGGGGCACTTTTGGTTGAGGAGTCCAATGGAAACAAGGGGAAAGGCAGAGACACTTGGATACTCATTTGGATGGATCCATGTTCTGAGTAGGCTGGTAACATGTTTATTAGATGACACTGAAATCTGGGTGACACTTCTCTGAAAGGGAGAGAAATATACTTTGCAACAATTCACCTGTGTAACAGTTCTTATTTTGTGGCATTATTCATTGGAGCCTCTAGACTTCCAGAACTGACTGTAAAGGAAATGATGCTTATTCTGGAATAAAAATCCTTTCACTTGAAAAATCAGTAGTACCCTTCAGAAGTGGAGCAACACCCCTTCTTGCTGCTATAGTGTTCAGCTGTGTCAGAGCAGTCACCTCTGTTTGCTGAGGTACACAAGCTCTCTGCACCTGATGTGCAAAAACTGGGTGTCAGGGTCTCATGGACTCAGCAGGAGCTCTTGAAGGGAGACTGAGCATTCAAACTCTTTAAAGCATTACTAGCTTTCTTATTTAAATACTGAAAGTGACAAAATCCTCACAGTGTGACCAGGGCAGTGCAATTCTTCCTACTTGGTAATTAGGAGCACTGGGTAATTAGGGTGTAAATGAGGGGTCTTGTGCTGACAGTCACTGATCCCAAAGCACCACGTTTTGCATGCAAAAGCTGTTAATGCAGGGAGGAGCCATTCCTAATGTACCCAGTGGCACTTTAATTGAGGATCACTTTGCACTGGCTTAAAGTCAAAGAATTGTTTCAATATTCAAGGCTGCAATTGCTTTGCAGACCAGCTAATGGGAAATGAGAAATAAAAATGCAAATATAACATTGGAAGAAACTGTAAGGCTAGGATGCTTCCTTTCAGAAGAGAAACACTTAAGAGAAAGCTGGAGTTTGATTCACTGTCTCTCAGCCCACCTAGGCAGCTGTGTTGCTTGACCCGGTCATTGATGCTCAGATGAAAGCAGATGGCTATTCAGATGGGGGGGGAACCAGTACACCCAGGTGAAGGAGATCAATAGATTCACTGCATGTGAAGATCCACAGCTGATTAAAATTAGTGTGGATTCACTGACTTGGCTTAAGGTAGTATGGAGAGGCTGAAGCAGGGGATGTGCGTCTACAGTATTTTCTATGCAGAGAATGATGGAAACACGTCTGATTTGGAGATCAGAACCCAGGCCTTCATGGAAACAAGGTGAACCAGATGCTCAGCCCCTTAGTTACATGTGTGACTTTGGAATGGGGATTTTGAGTAAGTGGAAAAACTAACATTGTCTAATGATCAAAGCTATGAATAGAGACTTCTGAATAATCTTGAATCTTCTCCTGTTTTTTTTAATAAATTGATTTACTCAGAGCTGCTGCCCTAAAGGCTAATGAGGCAGTAGGGAGATTTATAGATGATATTTTCCTAGTTCTGAGGGGAATTTTTAAATGCCTAACTAACTTAGTATCAAGGTATAACAAACCTCCTGAAGTGTGAGGTATTGAGAATCCAGCTCTTATCAATTTATACTCAGGACCTGTGAAAACTGAGTCCTTGCTTTCCTAGCTTCTGCTTTCCTGGTTACCTTGTCACCACCAACTTCACTCCTTCTAGGACATGGCCTTTTGTATACAAAGATTTGGAGCTCTCCATATCACATGTCATCTTCTGATCAAGAGTTGAGGGAATGTGTGAAAAGTGAAATTGTTCTCAGCCTCGGCTACACAAAGTGGCTGCTTGAGTGTATATCTCCTTTGAGATAGGGTAGGGAAAAGACAGAGCTGAATATAAACAACTTTGGGAAGCCGGAAATACTTTCAATCCCATGAAAAGAACAATATTTGTGGAGAAGTTGGATAGCCTCATGCTGTACAAAAACTGTGCCCTACCATCTCCAGAAGAACAATGCAAACATCTCCACACAGTTTGTTTTTAAACAAAAGCCACCCAGACATGCGAATGATGCTTCATGGCTTTGGCTTTTCTGATGGAATGCGTCTGTTTTTCAAAGGAAGATGGTTTCAAAGTATTCTCAGGAGATAGAGGCCTTTGGGCTTGGAAGTTGATGCTGTGATTAAGGCCATATTTATACAAAAGTAAACATTTGGGATGAGAACTTAGAGCTTCTTCCTTTCCTGCTTCTGTTGTATGAGACTGGTGAGGCAACAAGTATTTCACTCTTTAGTTCTGAACGTGGCAATTGAGAGACTTTTCTTTAGCAGCATATGCTCAGGGTTAGTATAGATCATTGATGCTCACCAAAAAAAGCGTCTGCCAGAGTGGTTGCTCGTGTGGTTCTAGGCATCACTCCTGGCAAATTCCACAGCCCTCTGAGGATGCTTGGGGGATGACAGAGTTCAAGCTCAGGGCACTTCTCTTAAATGTTACTTAGAAGCTGGATGACAGTAGCTGCTACCATCTGTCACGTATGATCTTACAGAAGCAGAATAAGGAGTAGACTTTCCAAAACCATTTGTACTTTATACTGCAGTGGGAGGAAGGGGTAGGATGATTGAAGCCCTAAGGAAGGGAGGTGGCAGGAGGGGAACTGAGGTTCTGATTTTGTGAATCTGAATTCTATGTTCTAGCAACAGCCGTGCTACACTTTTCTTCTGACCTGAGTTTCATTGCAACAGGAAGACTATCTGGCCCACAGTTTCTGAAAACCAGGTAGTCTCTGCTTGCCTAGACCCCTTGGATATGCCCAGCTGGAGTTCTCTCTGAACATATTTCCCCTTCTCTTGAAGTACTTAAAATGTATTGCCTCTTGTGGTTATCAGAAAGTGGTGTACTGAGCTAATAAGTGCTTTCTGCAGGCACCATTTACTTGCTTTCACTTTGAAGTGGTTTTGTGTTTTCCAGGTCGTGGCTCAGCTCTTTGTCATATTAGAAAGTGAGAGGTAAGCTTTTAGAAAAATAGCTTGATTCTCCTCAGGGGACAGAGAAGGAGGAAAACCCCCAAATCTCCCTAGAAAATAGTTTACTTGTAAGGGGCACTGCACCAGATGAACCACAGAACAGCAGCTAAGCCATCTCTAAGAGAAAGGATGGGAGAAGCACTGAGCCCCAGCAGTTCAGGCTGCAGAATTTTCTGTGTTGCTTTCCTGTGGGCAGGAATGGGAATCATTCCTCATCTAGACCTCAGCTGGCATGATTTACTCCTCCTTGTGGTCCTGAGGCTATTGTCATAAAATATTCCACTGCCCTTTGCCTGCATTGTCTGTCCATGCTAGAGATGGGAGCTAAACGTTGGGTAAGAAGTAGTTTATTCTCCTACACTGCAAAGAGGAAACCAAAGCAGAGCATCAAGCAGCTGCTATTAATACGGCTTTGGAGCAGTAGACTGCTTAGTACTTCAACTTAGAATGTGGTGAAGAGATATACCACTCATAACTCTAGGTTTTCAAAGAATACTGAATTAATTCCCACCTTGTTATAGCTCAGTAGTCCCAGGATGTTTAATTCCTCAGTTTCTGTGTAAACTCCAGCCCCTCAGACACATTTTGTATGATGCCCTTGTTGTACTTCCCAAGAACATAATCTGTGGTGCCTCTTTCAGCCCCAGAAGTAGAGTTTTTCAATGAGTAAAAATGATACAGGGTAATAATACAATTTTCCAGGAGTTCTGTGAATCTGCAAATGAGAACCAGCTCATCTGGATTACATTCTGTGTCTGTTGGAAGACCTACAAGGGGCTTCTCTTTCTGGACCATTTTTTACAGAGCATGATATAAGTCAGTTTGGCTGAAAGATTGTTGCCTGTTGATGTGACCCCCAAAAGAAGAGAGAATTGAAGGCTCGAGTACAGGCTGAAATGTCTTATTTCATGAAAGAAGCACAAGAAGAGTTGAATTAATTCATGTATAATACCCTAAGGGAATAGAATTTCATTGGAGGAAATGACTGCCAAAAAAAATCTTAAAATAATTAATACCAGCACTTCCAGTTTTTAAGTGCTATAAAAGATAGAAAAGGAGGAGAATTTATAATCCAGAGCACAGGAACTGAATTAAGGGGGCTGTGTGTTTTATTCAAGGTATTGAGCAAGCTGATTCTGAGAGGCAGATACTTTACAGTTTCAATTAGCACAGATTATTACTTTCTAGGCTACCAGACAGTAATTATTTTTGTGATGAGAAAGCTTTGCAGGCTTTCTAATTTGCACTGTACATACAGCATGAAATACAAAAATAAACTATAATGAAAGGAAGTCGGATCTTAAGAATTTAGTCTCTCAGAACAGACGGGTGGTTCAAGAATACATTGTTGAAAATGAACAGCATGCAAATGCTGTAAACATATCATCAGGCAAATTAATAGTGTTTATAAGCAAATAGAAAGCATTTTAAAGTTCCTTTCATTAGGGGGTGTGCTCGGAGAATAAGTGGAGCAGCGTGGGTGATACAGCCATTGTTAGGATGTGTTTTGAGAAGGAACTGGCATAAGTTAGAGGATTAATGAGTCTGTGTTTCAAGCACTTGTGTCTGAATGGATTCAACCTGCCTCATTTCAGACACTAAAATGAGGAATAGAAACTGGGAATATAGTGGTTTCAGGGTTCTTTAATGGGCTCATAGTTATCTTTTGATAAGAGTAGGAATGTCCTGAGCTTAAGTGTTGGCCCTATGCTTCCCCTCACATGGGATGGCTTGTGCTGGGAAGTAGAAGGCTTACAACACCAGATTTGCACCTGCTGACAAATGTAGATGTACCGACAGGGCTGGTAAAGAAAAAACAGATCCAGCCAGTGACATTTTCCTGGAAGTCAGAGCAATCAGAATAGAAAACTCTTTAGTATTGTTCTCCTTCCATCTCGGTTCTCTTTGAGAAGAGGCCAGAAGTGTGAAGCTGCTCCACTTTGATACAGAGAAAGCAAACTAATTTAAAGGGAAGAAGATGAAAGACAAAGCAGTTCTGTGGGGTGTAAACTTTTTTGCATCCCCTTGGAAGCTTTTATCTTTGGAGCAATCACCCTTCCTTTTACCATTGCATAATCAGGATTTGGTTGAGTTTAACAAGCTCATGCTGTGATATTGTTAGTGAATTCATAATACTGTGTATTCCGGGGTGACATCTTCAAGAGCAATTGATAGCAAGCTTCATATACATGAAGGATTCCACCACCAGTGCCCATCAAACACTGGCAGCTTTTCCACTCCAACTTCTTGTTGCCATCAATAGGAGAAGCTTGTACCTACTGCCTAAGTGAGAAGGGGACTGTTGCTTCATATTCATCTCTGCAAAGGACCTTGACCCCTTCAAAAAGAAGGAAATATGATAATATAAAGGGTTTTTTGTTTTGTTATTAACACAGTCAGCAAGGGTGGTAAGTGGTTTAAACAAAACTGCCAGAGGGAAGTGATCTCTTGAACTCATCACTGAGACTGGATGCCTTGCAGGAAGATCTGCTCTGGTCTGGCACAATTTGTCAGATTCAATAAAGGAGTAGCTAGAAGCAATTATTTGCCCCGTGTCAGATGGTGGAGCAGTTTAAGTGATCTGATAGTCCCTTTTCTCTCAATTGCTGATTTGTGTTCATAAAGTCCACAGCAGACACATGCACAAAACCAGCTGCAGTTTAAGAGCAGTAGTGGGGAATGTCTCCAGCAGTTTATTTCCTTTTCCCTGCAATATGATGTCACATTTTCTAAGTGGAGTTTGACTTGCTTTGCACTGGTGTGGCCAGAGCAAAGATCAGTTGTGGTTTTTATCTGGGTTCCCCAGCAAGGAAGTGACAGTGATTTATTTTGCAGCTCCCTAAAGGGCACTGGCAGTGCAGCCTCTGATGCACTGAGGATGTTTTTCACTGCCACCGAAGTCTAATTCATCGATTTGATTATTGTAAGGAAAACAGACTGGGGATGCAGAGTGTAAATTGTTTAAACAATAGCAGTGGTCCTTCTCTGATATCCTAGTGGGCTCTCAGAAACAACTCCCATTGGAATGCAGGGAAAATATGTGCATATGCATAGATACACAAGAGAACCTCTCTACAACTAAACAAGAAAGCACAGAAATAAGGGATCTGAGGATTGTCCGTCACCTTGATTCCAATAGATAGTCAATTAAATAAAGTCCAGTGTCTTTATAGCCCTAATGGAAAATAGTCTTATCTGGAGAGCTTATGTGTATTTGCAGCTCTCTTAATCTGTTTTTAGGAACACAGAAAATGCCTTTTCACTTAGAAGCATAAGAAAGGATGAAGGATGTGGTTCTCCTACTCATATTTATTGTCCTGTGGATCTGGAATTCTCAAGCTGTATCTTCTCACATTCTACTGAGCAGTGTTGCAATAAGGTCTCATTGTGTAAGCAACATTGCCAGTTCCTTGTCACAGCTCTCTCTCATTATCATTATTATTAATTTTGTGCAATGTTCCAAGTGCTCTATAAACTTTCTGATAATCTACTCTGCTAGCTTAGGCTAGTTCTCCAGCACTTGAATAAGCTCAGGCAAACAAGTTGTGCCAAGATACTGGTCCACGTTGGAGGCTGAGAACGCTAAGGACAGAGCCCCATGTTAGAAAGGCTGAACAATTACAATGTCTTGGGGAGGAAGGGGGAAAAAAATATACACTTCTAATGTCTGTGACTGAGAATGAACATAGTTTCTACCCAACCCATTGACGATGTCAAGATGGCACTAACAATGCATTCTATTTCAGACTGGTTTTAATTTTGATTTAGTTTTGGATGATGTGCCTTGTCCCTGAGCTCAGGCTTCCAGACTCCTTTGAATAGTTGAAATTCTTAGTTTTCATTAAAAAACCAGTAAATTACACTTTGAGTAGATATTTCAGAGAAAAGATTAATAGACACAAGCAGGACTCCGAAGAACAAGAATCAAGTGTAAATCGGGAACTACAGAATCACAGAACCATTCAACTACTTACTGTTTCTTCTAAAAGCCCCTGAGGAATATTAAGTCAAATCTCCTTATTTTCAAGGAGTTTCTTATGTTTTAGTGCTTGATGTTGGCATAATCCAGGCTTTCAGAAGCCGAGGTGGCTATAGGTAAAGAAATCAGAGATGAGATTGAAAGCCTCAGGGAGAGTCTTTTCTTTGGTGTTGGCACAGCATGTACAATGATGTGGTGGTTCACAGCTGGCTGTCTAGGTACCTCCAAAAAACAAATAACATTCAGCTGCCCTCATACTGCTTTTCCGGCTCCCCTGCTTTAGTATTGCCCTTCTGTGTTTCTCCATGCAGGAATTTTCCTTATTGTAGACCTTCAGTGACGTTTTATAAATCTCGTGACCCTGCTGCTGTGCTCTAGCCTCCCTGTCGTGTCCAGGTTGATGATAACAAAGTGATATCTCTAGGATTGGGATTGCACATCTGCCTGCAGCACTGACTTCCCAGATTGTCTGGGAGTTCCAAGGCAGGACTGGTGCACAAACTGAAGAACATTTCCCCTTGGGAAACATATTTCAATTTTTTTCCCTCTGTGGGTTCAGAATGAAAAAGATTTGAATTGTTTGCAGTACTGAAATCTGTGGTGCTTCCTTTCTGAGACATCTCATTGAAATGTTGTTGAAGCTTTAGGTATTAAGGAACAAATGCAAAGGTGTCATTTAATAGCTATAAGTATAGTTTAAAATATTTAATTAAAAAGTCTGACAACAAAGTAGGAAGAGGGAGGAAGCTACATGGAAAAACTGGAGTGTATCAAAGCCAAACACTACTTTTTTAATTTGAATTATTTCCAAATTTTTCTATAGAAATTTGGAAAGGATCAAACATTTCTATTTTGACAACCCCCTATTTTCTTTTTGGAAAGAGTTTGGGTGAGAAGAGATGTTAGCTCAAAAAAAAGACAGGACTGCATGTAATAAGACATTACAGCTGAAAAGTAACTGCTCTAGCCCTGCCCTATTTTCTGTGCTCAGGTTTTATTTTGCTCTAGTCCCAATCCAGAAAAGTGTGATTAGGAAGTCTGGCTTCAGAGCTGCTATTCAGCAGATGTGCCCTTTGTAAAATTAGATCTCTTGTTTGTTCCCTGCCTGTTGTTTCTTTTCAAGCATATCCACTGCCCATCACCGCAGTGCAAACATGCTTGTGGCACAGCAGACGTGATGAACACCTAGGAAGACCTGATCAGCCCTTCCTTGCGGTACAGAATGGAGCCAGAACAATTCTATCTGCTCTTCTGCTATCTTGCAGCTGCTCAGTGTTGTGCTTAGCTGCCATTCTTCCCCAAGTAAATACGATTACTCTAAGCGGAGCATTAGTAATAAATGTCTTTGATTCTACATGGCAATTGTGTACATCCTTATCAGCCCCTTTCTAGTGATTAGTTTCCTGGCTCAGAATGTCATGACTTAATCATTATGAAAAGCCTGCATGGAAGGCGTTCCTTTCCTTGGCCCTCTGGCTCAGTCCCAGGACTGTTCAGTTTTGCACAAATAGGAATAAATAAGAAAACTGGTTCAAACATTAAGGGCTCTGTCTTTCTGGAGTAAAAACCAATATGGTTCCACTTACTTCACAAGTTGAGATGATTTACACTACCTTTTTTTCCTGTTTCTGATGTAGTTTTAATCCCTAAGCAAAATAAATAACAATACTGTTTTATTTTCTCTTAGGGGCCAGACATGCTGGTGGTGATTTGGCCAAAATGTCCCACTTTTCCTCATCTATTTATAAAATAAAGCTGAACTTGCAAATAGTTTTGATCCTCCTAAAACCTCCTCACTTGGCAGAAGTACCACTTGTTAAAGGGAGTTACCTGGGAATACAGACCATGGGCTACAGATTGGACTGCAAAATGCTACCATATGGAAAACCTAAAAATTACTAGTCAATAGTATGTCCTCCCGTCAAGGTGGCACTGTGAGCTGAGCTAATGAAGCTGTCTGTGAAATGATTAGCAGCAATAATTTACCCTCGTTATAGCTCTGCTCTGGCAGGATGTCAAAAAGGCTCTTCTGACGTTGGCTCAGGAATGTGGCTGCTGACAGTAGGGACAGCATTTCAGGCCTGCTGGGACAAAGCCTGAACCGTGCACAGGGCTAAGAGTGGGCTCCTAGGTTGCTGTACTGAGCAAGCACACTGTGAGCAGTCCTGTCATCCACTTGTGGTAAGCTGGACTGCTCCAGTGGTGGTCACTACTGCTGGGGTGCAACAGGGTGTGTGGGAACTACAGACTGGGAACTTGAGGCTTAGCCATACTGTTTAGCCTAAAAGAGAAAGCTTTATCTCTCTTCTCTGACTCTGGCAACAATCAGAGCAGGTTAATCAGTCAATTAGGTCTATCCATGTCAGCATGGCCTTTGCTGTTTTCTCCCTCACTCCGGGTTTAGGGGACAAAGTAACCAAGTGTGAGACAAAAGCCAGGACTGTTTCATGGATTTTTGGTGTGTAGAGCTATTCTAATTTCAGCCCTCTGAAAGTCAGCTGCCTTATAATTAAGGCTTTGAGCTGGTTTTTTTTCTTTGCTCTCCAAGGTCATGTTTACCAGGAGGAAGATAAATAAGAATACTCCCAAGATCGACTCTAAAATGGCATCCTTAGAAAATGCTGGGTTTAAAGTGGCTGCGGTCCTGAAGCTCATCCCAAGGCTTTGCCTTGATTTTAGTTAAGGGCAGCACTGTAAACAAATACAAATAATGGTGACTCTCCAAGTAATGTGGTGTTCGGTGCTAGCCAACTGCGTTAAACCACAGAAATCACATAGTATAAGCTCTGATCCAAGCCGTTGGCTCACCCCATGACCCTTGATGGTTTTTCAAATTAGCAGTGAGCCTTCAGTGTTCTGTGCCTCTTTCTGCCCAGCGTTGAACTTCCTAAATACTTCTGTTATTGATGCTGCTTTGTGCTTCCCTGTTACTATCAAACTCCCTGCTACCAACTGCAGACAACTTAAACGAGAGGGTCAGGAACAGAGCTTTGGACTCTCCAAGGTCAGTGGCACAAACCCCCCAGAACCAGCAGAGGTCATCTCAGCATTGCTGTGATCTGATGGCTTTTGTCATGGAGTTGCTCTACTACAAACCAGAGCAGGGATCCAGCAGCCAAGCATCTCAATTAATATCAGGTCTGTTTTCTGTGTGGCAGAGGGTACTGAAGAGATCTGGATGCAGGACTGCTGATTTTTGGAGTCACTTAGTCTAGAGACCAGGGGGAAGATTATGGTATTTGGAAAAATAAAAGGCAGTAGAAAAAGCAGAGTGTGTATAGCTAGAGTACAGCAGGAGCCTTTGGCAGCAGCAACTGAGATTTAGTTGGATATTGGGGAACTCTTTGCCAATACTGGAGCTGAGCACTGGGATGAATTGCTTAACCAGTGAACAGGAGTAAGTGGGTCAAGGATTATCTGCTTTCAGTTAAGACAGCATCTGGGCCATTAGAGGGAACTGAGGTTTCGGCTTCTGTGTTCCTCATGCAGCCTGTTGCCTTGGGTGAGCAATGCTTCCTGCTGCTCTGTTTCACTGGACCATAAAGCATCAGTATGCTTTGCAACCCAGAAAGTCAAAGTGCTGTGTAAACCATGTAGTAGGCAAAGCCAAGTATATCCTATAGCCTTAAGTTTAATCTATAGAAGCACACTGTGTGCCATGAGTAATTTATTACCATAAATTACCAAAATAGTTGATTAATTGCCTTGCATTAGCGCTGCATTCTCCAGTGAAATGATCACTTAAGCCACGGTGTAAAAACATATTTCATCTCTTCTTCCCCAAATGAAAACAGTAGCACCTTCTTATGTGTTAATCAAGCCCTCCATTAATCAGTACAACACACCATAATTGTGATTACAGTCAGAAATCAATTAATGCTCACCTTAAAATAAAGCATAGAGGGGGAAGCAATTAACAGAGCCAGCACATCCAAAAGAGGCAAATATTTTTGCTAATACACAAAAAAGAAAAGTATACTTTTCGTATCCCTAAAGTTGCATAGGTGCTGCCAAGGAAGGAAGCTGAGCTGAGACCTGTCTTTCCTCACAAACCGAGATGTGTCTGGAGACATTTAGCAGTAAGCAGCAGTGCCTTGGCAAAAGCCCAAGGATGACTACAATTACCAAGAGGATTTTTAAGAAAGCAGGCAAGATGCATTTCTGGTCTAAACAGTAGGGAAAACGATGCCTGTATCAAGACGGGAGCATCTAGTCCTAGATTCTATAGAAGACAGGTGCTGAGGTCACCTTCTGCAGACATACCTAGCCCCTTCTTCTGGACTTTCTCCAAAGCCTCTCTGCCTTGTAGCCTGCCTGAAGGCCTCTTAATTCTGCACTATCTCAGACCAGGGAGGGCTTGGTTTTGTGGGCTGAACTGTCTGCACACAGGAAGATGGAGGCACAAGCACTGCACAACCTAGCATGCTGCTGCTAACCTAGTCATTGGCATCTGTTACAGAAAGAAGATGAAGCACCTTTTACCCATGAAACCGGTGTGGTTCTGGATCCTTGCTGCTTTGGCTGCCTATGTTTGGTTGTGCAGACGTGCAATCATAAGCATGTGTGACAAAGCCTAGGAAAGAGTAACTCTGAAATGGAGATATCTGCTGTTTCAGAGGATAGAAGCAAGTTGCGACATGGGTCCAGGGCCATCTGAGAACCTAGTGGGGTGGTCAGACAGAAATTGCCTCTTCCTTTTTAAAGGCAAGCATTGTATGTCCTGTAGCCACCAGACACTGGGGCTTTGCAGAACCTCACAGAGGCTTAACCTCTCAATCCCGCATTCTGTCCTCCCAAAGTGTCGCACCTCACAGACATGTCTCTATCCCTGATCCCTATCTCATGATCTATAACACTTGTTCGTCCAGAATGAGAGGCAAACCTTCAATATTTCTATGCCTGCACTTTGAAGTGTCTCTCTGCATATATGTGTTATTCCCTCTAAATTGAGAGCACCTTAGCATTCCCTGCTCCCATATGATGTAAAGCTACAAATCATAGCAATCAAATTATGGAAGCTCATCATAAAAAATTATGCCTGTTCTGAAGCCACCATGACCCTTGATGCATCAAGCTTTGGCAAGGGGCCAGGCTACCACTTAGTGTGATGTTTCTGGAAAAAAAGGGGCTAAATGACACTTTTCACATTGTATCTCTCCTTTCCCCAGCATGTTAAATTCAATGTTGCTCTAGGCGTGCCAGTCCAGGCTTCTTTTTCCATTTTCTAGCTGAGATTTGGAGTAGTATATGAATCTATAAACGATTAAATAAAGCCCCACTGTTATCTGTTCGTTGTAAGGAAATGGGAGTTATTTCTGTAGTCCTATTGTTGTCTTCTGGTTTTGCAGGTTTCTAACATAGTTGTGGTGCAGGAGATGGGGAGGAGAAGAGAGGTGCATGTTACTTATAATTTTTGAGTAGTCAGGATGCTTAAATAAATGAATCAGAGGAATTAGCTTGATATGAGCATGTGCAGCACTGATCAGCTAGATATGAGCATAGTGTGGTGCTATGTGTGCAATAGCCTTAATTTCTCGTCAGTGTATTTCATCAGTGAGCTAGTCCCTGTGCATGTGCCTCTGTTGGTTCTGCTGCAGGTCCCCTGGGGTGTGTAGTTGCTGAGCCAAGTGCTGCTCTGATGGTACCTCCTAAAACCTGTGGTGTGTTCTGCTTATCGAAACAGCCTCTGCTTTGGTGTCTGACCAGGCAGATGTTTGTGCTGCTGTAGCACTGGTGATCAGTAATAAATACCAATATACATAAAGGCTTTAATAAGGAATAGGAAATCAAGATGTCTGTAAGAAAACACAGCAGCCAGGAACTTCCAAACCTGTGGGCCTCTTCTCCTTTAAGGCTTAATCTAAAAACTGCATTTCAGAATTGCACTCACTGTGGTACCTTTTTTGAGCTTCTGTTTCACTGGGCAAGTTTAGCAGCTCATTAGGGTCTCTCGCTTTTATTTTGCCTTTTTATTTCTGAACACTGTAAAGAATTGAGTCTGTACTGGTACTAATGAAATCTATTGGAGCAGATAAACTCTGGCCTTTTTGGCAACAAAACACTTTCAGCAGAGGATTTAGCTCCAAGCTCAATCAGGTAGTGCCCAGCTTTCAAAAGATCTGGTGTAACAGGATTTAGAATTGATCACATCAGATTTGTTCACTGATGTTCAGCATATTTGGTGATCTCTCTGCAGCAGTGTGCAGGGACTGAGGCATCAGACAAAAGCACCCTCCCCCATAGTCTTCCTGTCCGTCTTGCTGTGCTGCTTGTGAGCAGGAGGTGGGGTGAATTCTGTCCCCAGACTAAGCAGATGGCTTGGGTATTCCTACACTGGGAGTCTTTTGCCTTGACTCAGTGCTTTTTTTTTTTCTTTAGGGTGAATTAGGGACAAGGAAGAAATTCCCTTCTCTGCTGGCGGTTCCTTTTGGTCTTGTCTCTGTCAAGCTATTGCAGCACTGTGCACTTCTAGCACACTGCAGCAGCATTTCTCTTGTCTCAGTAGTGGTGGATTTCACTGTATTGCTATAGGAGAAGCTGCAAACACATATTTAAACTCTGATGTCACTCCTGAAGCAGCACTTGACTGGCTTCTTTTCCTGGAGTCCCTGCACATAAATAATTAATACACACAATGAAGCAGTGGTAAGAGTCTTTAATTAGTCCAGTTCATTCTCATGGAGATACTGGATGAAATGTCCAAGTACTGTAAGTAAAGATAATACGACAGGTTTTAGTAGATCTGGGTTACTGTACACCTCTTCAGGATCTGCCCTATGGAATTCCACTATGTGACATTTTTTTTAGTGTCCCCTGAATGTGCTGTCAAAGTAAACATCTGTATAGAGCTGTTCTGTTCAAACGCAGCTCCATCATCTCCAGCTTCATAGTCCTGGAGCCAATGGGGTTAGAACCTGTCATTTATATTCAATCATTTTTAAAGCGTTAATATCCTGGGTATTTAGCTGGTTATGATTCCTTTAAAAAGCACTAAACACAACTGTGTAAATGTGTTCAGCTCCCTTGTTGTCCTGGGAACATCAATTCAGAGGTTTTCCTGGGCTGTTTAACTCCTTACCTCCTGATTGACATCTTCCACAGTTTGGATTGGTAACGTTCTGCTGTTGCCAGGAAAGGGAAGATGAAAGCAGGAAGATCCAGCAGTCGCGGATCCCTGAGGGCAGTCTGCTGGCTCCTGGTTATTAGAGCATTGTTCTTACCCCAGCTCCCTGCGTGCCAAGAATACTCGTGTTATTTTAGTAATCAGACATAATTCATGCAGCTCGGTCTGTATTCCTAGAGTGCTTTTCTCCAATGTGACTGTGAGTGTGCAGAGAACTCTTCCTTTCTGTATTAACTCGCTGATTGCTGGCACTTAATAAGAAACACATGGCTTTGAAACTCCAGATGTTCCAACCGCAAGGGTAGCTCTAGATAATGCTTTCTTTTTCTTTGTGGTGGTTTTTAGTATCTGCCAGACAAGATGCAAATCACATACCAGATAGCAGGCATCTGTTCCATCTCTGATACAAGAACCACGTTTGTGTGGCTCTCGCCAAATCTCCAAAGTCATCGCTATACCTGCACTGCTTCAGGTTTCTGCTGTTCCTCTCTCATTTGGTTCCCTTGCCCATGTGATGTTCTGAACTCCATGTGTTCGCAACATTTGTTGCATTAGTACCAGTCCTGTATTAGTAATTGATATTCTCTTTTCTGTTGCATCTGACTCTTCTTTAAGAGCTGATTTCTGAAGCAGATCTCCTAAAGGAGAAATCCTTTAGAGCCCTGCTGTGCATCTGGACAGACCCCAACATATTGTGACCCAGTGGCTGAAGATCAGCCTATTTTGGGGATTGGGGGGAGTATGAAGTGGTCCGTAAGCATGTATGGAAGGAGATTTCTGAGAGTAGAGGGTTCTTACAGAGGAAAAATGGGGTGAAGAGGCTGCAATGTAAGCTAGACAAGCTCCAAACTCATTCTGTATGAGGATGACTTTCAGTTATATAAAAACATTATGCAGGAACCTAGCACCTAAAAATGTGTTTTCCTTCCATGAGGAATTATGGCATTGATGCTGGAGTTGTGGGATGGATTTAAGCAGCCCGAATTATGCAGCAGATCAGAACAAGTGGGTAGAAAGATCCTTTCTGGCCTTAATCTATGAATTTACAGTAGCACAGAAAAATAGAGGGTCTTGTGTTCTTTCCTTATTTTTCAGGAAGGTTTTTTTTTTGTCCTGGCCAGTTCTTGTATGTGTGTGTGTGGTTTTTCTTCCCCCCCGTGCTGTTTTCTGCTTTGTTCTATCTGCCCACCTGATTTTCTCTTTTGGAATCACATAAGGAATGGCAATGTTTTCTGGCAGTGTTCAAAGCCAGGGCTTGCTCATTCCTTCCCAGGAGTTTCAGTGACATTATCTTTACAGTGGCAGGGAGATATTTTTACAATAGCTGCACACTCTTGTCTCCTAACCAGTTGATCTAATCTATCAGGAGGTGTTTTTTATTCTTTTG